>VDFB02047469.1:0-82592 GCA_007258455.2 Sequoia sempervirens
GGATGTTGTCCCCTATTCTGGTGCTATGGCTGTGGTGGTAGTGGCCAATTTGGTTGTTTCTTATAAGACGTCTTCTCATACTGCTATCCTTTCCCCTAGAGAAAAGACTATTGGAATCTCTAGGAAGTCACCCTTCTCTCTGACGTTTGGGCTTAATTTCTTTTTTTTAGAGGAAGCTCTGGCCTCCTACGTGGACAAGTTGGTGGGGTCTAACTTTCCAGCCCAGACTAAAAGACTTGCAGAATCTGCTTCTTGCTCGATTACTAGTTGGGAAGTCGATGTCCCTGAGGTTCTTATGCCAAAGGCTATGGATAACCTCAAAATGGATTTAGTTGGAAAATTATTGGAATTTAGGCCAAATATTGAGCTTGTTCATTAGTGGGATGCTTCCACCTGGAACCTCAAAGGTAGCGTCACCATAAATGCTATGCCTCGAGGTATTTTTCTATTCTCTTTTGTGGTTTATGAGGACATGTTGAAAGTTTTAACCGGCAGTCCTTGGGCCTTTGACCTGAGCTTCAAAAAATTTCTCTCTTTGAAAATGGAAACTGGGTTTTGACTCAATGGCTGATTTGGGGGTATCTGCACCAACTTGGGTTCGCCTTTCGGGGCTTCCCTTGGAGTTCTAGGAGAAATGCATTTTATAGGGAATTGCTAACTCTTTTGGGAGTTTATTAGCCATTAATAAAATCACCCAAGAGAGATCGAGGTTTGTGTATGCCCGTATTTGTGTCAATGTGGTTGTTAATACTGTTCTTCCCTCTTCTATTTTGCTCAAGTCTAAGTTTGGAAACTGGACCCAGCCCCTAGAGTATGAAAATGCTTGCCTCTTTTGCCAACATTGTAAGAGGTTTGGTCATTTGGTTGATTCTTGTGCAGCTTTGGGAGAAAGTTCAAAAGCTAAGGGTAAGAGGTCTGAAGATGATATTTTTCCTAAGGCCACAAACTCTGGTATACAACCTTCCTTTGCTTCCCCTAAGAAGGTTTCCATTCCCCTTTTGAAGGAGAAGGATCCTGAGGTGTTGGTTGTTTCTCAGGCTGTTGCTTAGGAGGTCATGGTCCATGCTAAGGACCCCTTGTTGGAATGGAATGTCTAGGTTTCGAAGGTTAATGAGAAGATAAATGATGTTGTTGAAGTCCTTGAAGAGGGTGAGTATGTTCTTCATGAATCCACTTTGTCTCTGGAGGAGCTAAATCATGTTTCTTAGTTTGGTGTTCAAAGTATGAACGAGATGTTGGCTACTCTTGGCTTTCCTTAAGGTTCAAGTGACAAGGAGGATGAAGAGGGTTGGTCACAACCCACCACAAAAAGAAAAAAGAAAAATAAACTGGATGTTGGAGGGGGTAATAAGGTGGGTAGACCCTCCCAAAAGGAATCAAGATTGAAAGATACTATAAGGGATGTGGCTACAGGAAAATAGAAAACCTTGGATTCGATCGCAGGATTGAAGCCCAAGAAAAAGTAGTATGGGGGCTGGCAGGTGTGGGGGGATGGGGGTGTTTCTATTTTTAATGAAGTACATCTCCTGGAATATTAGAGGCCTTAACAATCCCTATAAACAGTTTTTGGTAAAATCATGTATTATGGATAATAAAGTGGATGTCCTCCTTTTACAAGAAACGAAGATGAAGAAAGAAACATTTGAGAAAGCTATTTTTAATATATGGCCTGAAGCTAATTTTTTTGTTTGTGAAGCTAAAGGTGCTTTTGGTGGTATTGCTATCCTTTGGAACTCGTGTAAATTAAAAGGTTCTTTATGCTTTTCCAGTAAGAAATTCCTTGAGATCACTCTAGAAGATACTAGCTCTCAGGAGTGTTGGAATCTTGTTAATATTTATGCTCCTAATTCTAGTAGAGACAAAGTTCTAGTGTGGGAACAACTAAGTGAAGCTATTTCTGAGAGGTGTGATGAACACTGGATGCTAGGAGGGGATTTCAATTCTCCCCTCCTTCCTTCAGAAAAATCTGGAGGTCTGGATGATTATTGGGATAGTATGATGGAACTTGTTGAATTCTTTAACTTGGTTGATCTTATTGATATTCCCCTCAAAGGATCTAAGTTTACATGATCTAATAGGAGTAATGGAAACCATTTAATTCAAGTTAAACTTGATAGATTCTTGATATCTGCTAATTGGGATATCTCCCAATTCCTTTCTCTCTCTGCTCTTCCTAGATCTAGTTCAAATCATAATGCTTTGGTTCTGAAAAAAAATGTGGATCATACTAATGGCCTCTTCCCTTTCATATTTGAAGCTATGTGGTGCACTCACCTAAATTTTGTTGCCTTAGTTCAATCGTGGCGGGAGGAACCCATCCTTGGAACTCCTATGTTCTGTTTGGCTAAAAAAATTTGCAGAATTAAGCAAAAAGTGAAAGGGTGGAATAAGCTTACCTTTGGCAATATTTTTGAGTTAAAAAATTCCCTAGGGAATAGCCTAAAAGAGGTTCAGGATTGTATGGAGTCAAGCCTCGTGGATGAAGAGATTTGTGCAAAGGAAAGGGATCTGAGATCCCAATGGTATAAGGCTAACAAAAAGGAGGAAATATTTTGGAAACAAAAGTTCAAAGTCCAATGGTTAACAGAAGGGGACAGGAACACCAAATTCTTCCACCAATCTACTCTCAAACATAGAAGCAAAAATAGAATTAGATCGTTGGTTAAAGAGGACAGCTCTATAGTGATAAATGAAAGAGAGATTGCTAGGGAAGCTGCCAACTTCTCTTCTTATCTTCTAAACCCTGTCAATGAGCCCCAAGTAAATGATGAGTTGCTTAGTGTTATCCCTAATGTTATCTCAGACTTTGACTTAAAGATGATGACTAAAGCTGTTTCTTTGGAAGAAGTCAAAATGACTGTGTTTTCTTTTGGAGCTTTTAAAGCCCCTAGCTCGAAATGATTCCCTCCTATTTTTAAAAAAAATTATTGGTATATTGCAAAAAATGATCTCTTTAATGCTGCTAGAGACTTCTTTAGGTCGGGAAGGTTGTTAAGGTAATTTGAAGGCTACCTTTATAGCTCTCATCCCTAAATTTGTTGATGCCTCTACGATGAAGGATTATAGACCTATTAGCCTCTGTAGTACGGTTTATAAAATTTTCTCTAAAATCTTGGTGTTTAGACTCAAAGTGGTGCTTGGAAAAATGATAGCCCCTAATCAAAAAGGTTTTGCTCAAGGCAGAAACATTCTTGATGTTGTTATCTCTACTCACGAGATTATTCACTCTATGGAGCATTCAAAAAAGCCTAGGGTGGCCTTCAAAATTGACATCTCAAAGGCCTATGACAGGGTCTCCTAGCTTGTCCTCTTTGTTATTCTTAAGAAGTTTGGGATCGATGGAATATTTTTAAGAATGATTTTTGCTTGTGTTACTTCCCCAAAGTATTCTATTCTGGTCAATGGAGTTCCTCAAGGTTTCTTCTCCTGTGGTTGTGGCCTACCCTCTTTCCCCCTACTTGTTTATTATTGTTGCTAAAGTCCTTAGAAGGAATATTCAAAGGTTGATGGATGTGCAAGCTCTCAAAGGTATTAAGATTGCCTCTTCTCTCAAACCTGAGTCCCACCAACAATTTTTTGATGATACCATGTTGTTTGGAGAAGCTTCGATGGGGGAAGCTAGCTTATAAAAATAGGTCCTTAATGATTATGTTGTTGTTTTTGGTCAGTGCATTAACTATGATAAAAGCAAATTTAACTTTTTAACATTGATCAATAGATAAGGGATAGAGTGAATTTTTTTTTGGGATGTTAAGAAGCTGAATTTCCTGATACCTACTTGGGTCTCCCTTTGTTTTCTAAGAGATTGGAAAATAATTACTAGAACCAATTATTGGAAAGAATTCAACATAAATTGGCTAGCTGGAAGGGGAAGTTGCTAAGTTTGGTTGGTAAACTCCAACTCCTAAAAGCCTCTCTTCAGAATATTCCAGTGTATTACCTTTCTTTGTTTAAAATTCTTACTCATATAGGGAGAAGATAGAACAGTTTCAGAGGAAATTTTTGTGGTTAGGGACAGAGGAAAAAAATAGAGTATCTCTTGTAAGCTGGGATAAATTCTATAGGCCTAAAAGGTGTGGGGGTTTAGGGATGTGAAGAATTCATATGCTAAACAAGGCCTTAACTGCTAAAATTGGTTGGAATCTTTTGGAAGGCTCTAAAGACTGGGTCAAAAAAATTCAAGCTAAGTACTTGAGAAATAGGAATTCTGGTTGTTTCCTATCTCAATCGGATTTGCCTTCTGGTTCAGATTTATGGAATCATCTTGTTAGGATAAGGAATGTGATGAAGTTAGGAGAAAGGAAGAGAATAGGGAATGGGATTAATATGGATTTGTGGAAGGATCCTTGGATAGAGAATTTCACCCTGTTTGCTCATGAGGATTTGAATCCCCTAAAGTGTAGTCTTCTTAGAATCTATGGTAAAAAGGTTTGTGATTACATAGTTTTGGAAGGGGAGGAACCAAAATGGAAGGAATTTGATACATTGGTTAGGATAAATAACTTGCATGGCCAAAGGTAGGTGAACTGGAATCCTCTCCTCATCAATTTGCATAATTTGATCAGGGAGGCGAAGTGGTTTGATAAAGATAGGGAGGATGAGTGGCTTTGGAAAAGTAGCTCCTCTAGTTGTTTCTCAGTTAGAAAGACCTATGAAGACCTGGTGAAGGCTCTCCTAACCCCTTCTGGAAGGGGGTGTGGCTTAAGAATCTGATTTCTAAAATTAATTATTTTTGGTGGAATGCTTCCCATGGCAATATCCTCACCATTGATAACTTGGTTAAGAGAGGTTTCCATTTGGTTAATTGGTGTTATCTTTGTAAGCAGAAGGAAGAATCGATAAGTCATTTGTTCTTCCATTGCAATTATGCAAGGGAAGTGTGGTCAAATGTTCTGCAGTTGCTATCTTTGGAATGGGTGTTTCCCAATTCTATGAAGCTGTTTATAGAAGGATGGTCAAACTGTCCTTTCTCTCATAATGTCATTGTGGATCTGTGGAATCAGGTCCCTCCCATTGTTACTTGGGGGTTATGGAAGGAGAGAAACAATTGAATTTTTAGAGAGGAGGAGAGAAGTAGTGGGGAGGTGTTTCAGATAATCAGAAGTCAAATTAAGGAAAATATTGAGGCAAGCAGACACAACTTCTCCAACGTGTGGCCGAACTATAAGGAGATAAGAATAAAAAAAATAGGGTATAAAGAAAGACTTAACCAATCTAAATTGGTCCAAGATGCTTAATAGGATGGGTATTGTCTAGAGTCCTCCTCTGAATGATTGGGTGAAGTGCAACTTTTATGGCTACTCAAAAGGCAACCTGGGTCAGGTTGGAGCTGGGGGCCTGGTGAGAAACCACAAAGGTGAATGTATTTTGGGTTTTGGAGTGAACCTAGGCATCTATTCTAACAATAAAGCGGAAGCTATGGCTACTCTAGGTGCCTTAAATTTCCTAAAGGATTTGGGTTTTGTTAAGGTTATCATCGAAGGGGACTCAAAGTTAATTGTGGATATTCTAAATGATGATGCTACTCCCCCATGGGAAATTAAAAATATTATAGATAGATGCAAAATAATTAAAAATTATTTTTCTGACTGTCGGGTTCAACATGTGTATAGGGAAGGGAAAAAAGTTGTTGATTGTGCAACTAATTTGGCATTGGAGTGTAGAGGTTGGACACGGTGGACAAGTGGAAATATGCCACAGCCTCTTAGAGATGTCATTCTTAATGAAAAGTTTGAAAATGATTATCAAATGTGTAAATGAGAAATTCGTTGTTGGTGGGATGAGAGGGTACAAAGTGGTGATTTTAAGCTTTCCTAGTAATGATGGAAAAAGGTGTACATGCATGTATAGGAGGATCCTCGAAGGAGATAATCTCATTTATTTCCCTTTAAAGCTTATGTTCAAAAATCACATGAAGATTTTGGACTTGATAAAAGTTATCATTTCGATGTGTCAAAATTCCCTTTGTTAGTTATTCGTGTACTTCTATAGAGAGAAAAGGAAAGAATTTAATTATGAATATTTATGTTTGTAAAATTCATTATGATTCTTGGGGTCCAGGAAATGTGAGGTTGGCTTCCCTAGCAAGAAGCTTCTCGAATCACATTTCTATTGTGGGTTTGAGTTTTGTCTAGGTTGTGAGCACTGGTTTTAGTTAGGGAAGAAAACAGATTGTGGGGGAGAGTATGAAGTCTAGCTAGTCTTAGCATAAGAACTTGCAAAAGAGAAAGATGGGAGGTCTAAGAAAAAGAATTGAACTGCCTAATTTCCAAGCTTTGAAACAAAATGAAGATTTCTGGAGTATGTTTGAAAATGCGAGAATGGCTTCTTTCTTCTAGTCCCTCAAAGGTTATAATGAAAGCCTAACAATGAAGTTCACCAATTCTTGGAGGAATGGTTGGATTTCTATAGGTGCTGTGAATTTTGAGGTCATGTCTCACTTCATATCCAAGGCCACGGGGTTGCAAAATTTTGGTCTGAAGGTCGTCAAAAAAAGTGGAGCAGATTACCAAAGATTTGTTGATAATTTTCTACATAGTGGTGAAAAGCTCAAGCGGTTTCAAAATGGGTATGTCGGACTTGAACTTCCTCCTCCTTTTTCCCTTGTGAGTCTGTTTGTTATGTGCTATTTTACTCTTGAAGGTCGCTATATGTCTGTTCATACTTACCACTTTCCACTTTTAAACCACATTAGACATGGGGAGCGCATAAACTTGCCTTTTTACCTTTTGTCCTCAATGCAGCTTAATATCGAAAAAGGAGCTAACCTGCCCCTTCATCAGGGGCTTATGCTCACTCTATACAAATTTTACCTTGCCCAAAATCCCCACAGTAATCCTCTTATGGCCAAAATTGAGCACCCTGACCTGTCTGACGTGGATAATGTTGATCCAAGGAGGGTGGATAACCCGGATGATGGCAAACCCCTGGCTGTTGAACAAATTCCCTGCAACCCTCTTGCTGTCGTTGCAAGATGTTTGCTTATCCCTGCCAAAAGCAACTCTCTGGTGGCTAATGTGTCTAATCCTTCTACCCTTCAGTCCTAGAAAAGTGAGGATTCAAAGAATGTTGACCTTCTGCTTACCAGAGCAACCCCTGAAAAGAGGAAACACTCTCCCCTGCTGTTGGAACCCTCTAAAGCCAAGAAACTGAGACATGTTATCAATCCCAGTGTTGTTATTCATATTTGAGGATGTAAACCAAAAGGATGAGGTCAAGGTGACCTTATAGAGACAAGGGAGTGGCGACAGTGGTCGAAGAAGGTTTGCCCAGTTGGTGAAGGCTGCATCAAAAGAAAAAAAGGGGAAACAAAAAGAGCCTGTGAATGTGGAGGATGTCTCGAGGTATGAGGAGTTTGAGGCGTAGGAAGATGAAGAATTTGAAGATTTTGACTTTGAGAACACTGCCTACGATATGGGGGAAGATGATTTGGAGGAAAAAGATGAGGAAGAGGAGGAAAAAGAGGATCCGTTTGAGGAAAAGAATGAAGTTGGGATTGAATAGGATGTTGGGGTTTCTGGATTGGAGAATAAAAATGAAGTTTTGAGTATTGAATTTTTAAAAAGTAGACTAACTTTCTTGCAGGTCCAATTTGAGGATATGGAAAAGGCTTTGGTTACTCTAATGAGAGTCACCAATAGGGTGATGAGATGTGCGATGCTAGGAGCGGCCTCGGGAGAAATGAAGATTACCAGAAAATTGAAGAAGCAGGGGAAATTTGATGCTCTGAAACTGCTAGATGAAATAGAGGAACTTGACTGGCGTGAATATGTGGCTCTCTTAGGAGAGTATGGGGACCTGATAAGGAAAGCTAGTTAATGGATTGGGTTGCTATTTTCTCTACTTTTTGATGTGTTTTTTGAATTATACCTATATTTGGGATTGCTTGGTTATTTTCTATAAGATTTGGTGGAATACCACTTGGTATACTGTGGACTTAATTAATGGTCTGCGTAGTTTAAAGTTTACTGGTTTTAACTTTGCATTTTTTGATAATAGCTGGACTATGGGAATGGTTTTAAATTTGGGCTTGAGTGCCAATTTGATGGTATTTTTTGGTTTAGTTGGTGGTGTTTTTTCCACCTTTGCTGCTCTTTATGATACTCTATTGTTCTATGGGATTAGGGCCCTTCCCTGCTTATATTATAAAAAACTTCATAGTGTATAGGTGCAAGCTTGACATTTGTACAATACTACATTGAATAATTTTCCCATGTTACCAATATTATATTTCATCACCTATAATTCCTTTTCTTAACACAAACATTTCGTTTTCCACACTATGCACACTTAACATAAAACTAACCATGCATTTATGATATAATCCCACTAACTTCTTGTTTCAATGTGTAGGAACAAAATAAATGAACAAGCAAAAACTCTTTTTTAGACTCATTTCATACAAGTAAAGAGAATCATCAACTGCAAATTCTTCAAAATTGAATTTGTTACAAATCCTTCCTTCAATTAACTATAAACAAATATGTAATACAAACATTTTTCAAATATTTCAAAATTGTTTTACAACATTATGTAGATAATAAAAAATATAACATGTTAACTTACATATACTTTTCTATCAAAGTAACCCTTGCACTCCCTTCTCTTACAAATGCTAATCAAATAATAATACAAATATATCTATAAACTAGCATACATATATTAAATATTAATATATATAAAATACGTTGAGAGTTATCATTATCGAGGCACCTATAAACCTAAGACTAATCCTAGTCCTAACCCTTACCCTAACTCTAAGCCTATTTGAACCTGAATCCTAACACTAATCCTAACCCTATTTGAACTCTAACCTTAATTGAACCCTAACCATAATTGAATCCTAACACTTACCATAGTTAATAAATAATCAAATCAACACAATATTCTCAAAACTTAAATTTCATTCTAAAATTAAATTAAATTATAATTTTGTAAAATGCATAAAATATTAATTATCGAGTTGTTAAATAATTTATAAATTATACTAATTATTTAAACAAATGAATTAAAATAAATTACATATTAATTTTTAAATAATTTAACAATTGCTAGGAGAGAGGGGCTAGTAGTCGTGCAGGCTAACTTTGTCAGCATGTGGTGATTGATTGGAATATCGTACAACCTTCATTTTTTTGAAATGTAGACTGGCCTCTTATTTATCTATAACTAAGGTTTGGAGGTGTGACTCATTATGCAACTCACCACATCAACACATCTATTAAGAAGTGTCTAAAATTTGACTTTTTAAAGGTTTGACCAAAACTTAATCATGGAACCCCCAATAGTTGAACAAAAAAGTATCATTTGTTGCTTGTAGAATATCATATTTTTATTTAAAATAAAATTAATATACAACCTAAATGGACCAAACACCTATCGATGACCATAAATCTTTGATATCTCTAGCTTTTATATTCAACACATGTGGACCAATAGTTGAACACAAAAAAACTTTTTGTTGTTATAAAAACAATACATAATTATTTAAAATATAACTTATATCTGTATACACCTAAAAATGGTTAGGATAATCTAATTAATTAAATACGATTTATTTGATTAATTAACCCTTTTATTTTCATCTACTTATAAATAAATAGAAAAAAAATATTTTTATAGTTCACATTTAATTCTTCTATCTTTATCATATTATTTCATCTTAATTAAATAAACAAATTTAATACTTTCTTTTATTTAATTATTATTATCGAATTCTTCTATAATTATATATTTATTCTATCTTAATCACATCATTCTATTTTAATTAAATAAACAAGTTTCATACTTTGTTTTATTCAATTACCACATTTCTTCCATGTTTATTTAATAAACAAATTTCTATAGTTTGTTTTATTAAATTAAATATCTTTTTTTGCTAATTTGAATAAATCCAAATATTAAATAAAAACATATATCTAGAGCTATTTCCTCTTTTCACTCATCATATCCACCAACAAAATTAGATATTTTATATCTAATTAATTCAACTCAGCCTTCAAGGACAAATTTGGAGACAAATTTGAGACAAATTATAGGAAAACTTCATCTTCTTCCATTGATCATTCCTATCCTTTGGCTAAATGTTTTTGTGGGGAGGAACAATCTCCATAATCTTCTCAAGCTTCTTCGTCTTTCACCATGGAATCCTTCAAATCAAATCCAGACCTTTTCTTTTGCTGCCACATCACAAATATGCTGCCAGGGATCTATAAATACAACTTCTTTCCATAGGAAATGGATCCCAATTTTATGCAATCTTACTCTGTAGAGATTATATTAGAGCATTCAAGCAATTAAGCAATAGTAATTATGATGAACAGGATGTGAGCAACATTATGATTGAGACAAGACTTTGTTTTCATGTCAATTTCATCTATAGTTTGTGTGATCGAAAATAATGCGTGTTAAAATGAGACAAATACTATTCAAAGCACACCAATGGGAGGCTTTCAAATCAAAGGCCAGTTCTAGGCAAAAGTAAAACAAACTCTCAATGCAGCAGCTCCTTTGAAGACGTCCCATTGTCCTCTATCTCCAGTATTTTTGCTAAAGCTCTTTGATTTGTATGCTAAGCTCCACAAAATGACTACTAAAGAATGAGATTTAAAAGTAAATGCATACCTATACTAAGAATCTGAGGTTTGGAGGTTTGATAAATGGAGAATGTTGGTTGTTTTCACTCCAATGACATGTGACTTGAATATATGATAATGAGAGTAAGAATGATGGAGATGGATTGAAAGATTGAGGAATGATTTTGGCAGAATGCGGATGTCTGAAGAAGATCCGATCCAAATGGCTTGTGAAAGGATTGATTTATAGATTTTCGAAGGCAAAAAGCTTAGTTGGCAATGATCAACGGTTGAGATTCAATCTGGTAAGATGAACGATATAGGATTTTCGAAAGCTTGAGAGGGAGATAGAAGGTTTCCTCTTTTTTCAATTTTTTTCATTCAGATCTAAAGGAAGGTTTCTGTTTTGAAGGATGAGTTAAAATGAAATTCATAATTAAATAAGTAAACTTACTTAATTATATGTGAAGATGGATTTAGAAACTCGCATAATTAAATAAGCAATATTTAATTATGTGTGAGAGATGGATTTAGAAGGAATTAAATTAAATATTTAAAATATTTAATTTAACTATGAGATGAAGAGGAGGAATATTCCATTTTTTGAATTCAAATTTTCAAATTTCGAATAACATGATAATCAAATATAAATAAATTATAGAATTTATTTAATTTAATTATGAGGAATATGGAGATGGTAATTAATTAAATAAAGTTCTTTATTTAATCAATGTAGAAGAATCATAAGAATGAACAATATAAATAAATAATTAAATTTATTTATATGTAGATGACTTTAGGAGATTAATTAAATAATTTATATTTATTTAATTACCAAACTTATTATAATGTGACCATTTTTACGTGCATACATTTTGCCCCTCTTTGAGATGATGTTCGAGATGATGAGATTTGTGTCGAGTAACATCATTTCAAAGAAGTTAAGGTATGGATAGAGAAGAATGGATAATGATATAAAGATAGGATGATGGAATGATGATGCCCCCTCGAGAGGATAGGCGGGTTGAACAAACACGGGTAGGCTCTCGAAATGAAATGATAAGGATAGACAAGGAATGATGTAAGATAGGAAGTGGATGAAGGAGAGGAATGATACGTTATGCTGCAATGAAGGTGAGCAACCATGATGTTTGATTTAGCACTAGACGTTATGCACCAAGATATAAGGACCAAGGTGACAATGTGTCTCGTGCCCCAGCATAATACAACTTGTCTAGACATATGAGGAAGTAGACTTAGAGCATTAAGTCCTAATGCACAAAAGGTATGATATGACCTTAGATGCAAAGGATAGTGCAAAAGCTACATATACACAAGATATATGAATATTAGTTGGAATGATATGGATTTGATACAAATGCAAGATAAAATGATAACACACACAAACAAGCAAGCAAGCATGCACAAATGATACAAAAACAAACAAGGTATTGCCCTGTCAAGCTGTAAACCGTTGATTGATTGATGATGATAGTGTTGTCATTGTGGGGAGCGGCATGTCCCTAGAGCAACACAAGGATGATGATAATTGATTGGTTGATTGGTTGATTTGGTTTACGACAAGATTAAGGATCAAGACCAAAGGATGTGATTGGATAATTTGACAAAATTGATTGACTTGATTGGTATGGATTAAGGATTGACTTGCATTTGGATTATTGCTTGGATTGATTGAAGATGATTTGATGTATGGATGAATGGATTTGATGAAGATGATTGATTTGGTTGAATGGTTGAATGATTGGATTGATTTGAATTGAGATGATGGATTGATTTTATTGCTTGGATTTTTGTTGGATATTTGATTTTTTTTGGATTTTTGACATTTTATGATTTTTTTGGATTTTGAAATGTTTTGATTTTTTTGGATTTTTGAAATGTTTTGATTTTTTGGATTTTTTGAAATGATTTTGGATGTTTGATTTTTTTTGGATTTTTGAAATGTTTTGATTTTTTGGACTTTTGAAATGTTTTGATTTTTGTTTTTGTTTTGTTTTTTTTGAAATGTTTGGAGGTGTCAAAGGATGAAAATTTGAGTAGCCTTTGTGCTAGATACCAATGACAAGGGGAAAACCAAGTCTAGGTGCAAGGAGATAAATGGGATTGATGGATGAAAGGGTGGGTGATAGGATAAGGGATAAAAGGCTCATGATAGATGGATGGATGGAATGGATAGGTCATAGTGAATGGAATGGATGTATGCATCATAAGAGAGAAAGGATGTGATTTCCAAAGACTATGTTGCGTAGGAATAACATGCCCCATTATAGGTACAAGATAGGATTTTTCATGACAAAGCTTATGACAATAGGATAATGATATGATTGTTTGGAAGGATGAGGTATATCAAGAGATACCTAAAACATGTTTCAACATTTTGCCCCTATATCTTCATCAAGATCAAAAGAAGAAGGGTGGATGAATGGACTCGATATGATAGGTATGATGGCTAAAGATGGTAGGTATGATGGAAATGATAAGACATGAAAAGGATAGGTTGGATAGATAAGACATTGTGCCCCCAAGTGTAAGTGACATAGAAGATCAACCTACACATGACGCCTATTTGCTAGGTTTTCATCATGGTACTTATCCAGGGCGCCTGTTTACCAGGTTTTCACCGTTGGACGAAGGGATTTCTCTTTACTTTTCTTTTTCTTTTTTCTTTTTTTCATTTTTTTTGTTTTGAATTTTTGACTTTTTGGATAGGAGAAGGTGAATATGGATGGGAGGGACTCCAGTGTCTAGTTGCATGAAAGGTGATAGTCCCACTAGATGGATGTCGTGGCATGGACCATGTCAAATGTCATTATGCTCATAGATGTTAGTAAGGGATGACATGAAAGGGAGATGGAGTAAGTAGATGATGGATTATGATGTGAATGATGGAGGACAATAATGGATTATGATGCAGATTATGTAGGGAAGATGATATGTATTATATGGGACTTATGAAAAAGATGAATGGGGAAGTTTAGCCAAAAGCATGGACCATAGGAAGATGATGGGGGAGATATGTAGGATAATGAGTGAAGGGTGGGGAGATGGAGGTATGTGGGATTGTTGTGAAATGGAAGGGAACCATGACCAATGGTTGCACACATTGTGATAAACGTTGAAGCTTGTGATGTGGATGAGGTGTAGGAAGCAATGGAGATGTTTGCTTAGGAGGTGGAGGGTGAAGTGCTTTTGGTACCCACATAGACTTAGTATTTTTATGATTTTTAGTTTGCTTGTGGGTTTTAGGAATTTGAGACTTTTGAATGGAATGAGAATGTAGGATGGAAGTGGATGGTTGGGATTTTTGTGATGTAGATGCCTCGTTTGACTTGCTTTCATTTTTCTTAGGTACCCAAACCAATTTAGTTTTGGCCTTTACTTTTGGAGGTATGGGCTTATATAGCTTTTTAGATGTATTTTGCTTTGAATTTTTGTATTGATGTCCTAAGGCATGAAAACCCTTAGAATTTTTTATTTTATGGGTAGAGGCATTGAAATTATTGCTTTTGAATCCCATGGGTTTGGTGGAATGGGTGGAAGCTTCATGTTTATACAATGTGTGCATTTGTTGGTCATGATTAGGAATGTTAGGGTATTTATGGATGGAGGGATAAGAGGATTGGATGGTAGGGATATTAGGTGTTGGGAGAAGTGGAGGTAAAGTTGATGGAGGGATATTAGGAGTTGGAAGCAATGGTGGCAGATTTGATGGTGGAAGGTGTATGGTCACATGCTTTTGACATTTGTAGGATGATGGAGGTGGAATGGAAACATATGTTTTGGGTGTATGATAGGCTTTATGATAGAAAGTGGACTTAGGAGGCATGGAGGATATACCAACATCTTTAGGTTGTTGTCCTTGGGGTGTAGGTCCAAGGTCATAAGAGAGTGGAGGGACTTTGACATGGATGGGCTCCAAAATATCTTGTTCATGAAGGTCTAGACCTTTACTTTGGTGGTTCATGTTTTGGAGTGTGCAATGGACAATGGGACTAGGTGTAAGTGAAACACTAGACACGAGTTCCTTATTGGATGGAGAAGATAATTCTTGTTGTTCAAAGGAGGAACATTCATGAATGAGGGTAGAAAAACCAATAGGATATGATGGAGGATTTGTAATGGGGTCGATAGTGGGTGATGGAGGATCATTAGGATCTTGATTAGCATTGTGTTCACTTAGATCCAATGTATTTGTTTGATCTTCTATGTGTGCTTGGGAGGCATATGTCTCATCAAGGGAAGTGGATATTTGTGCATCATGGATGGGTGAGGTGGAAAGCTCTTGACCATGGAATGCATAAAGTTGGCTAAGAGGATCATCATGGTCTTCTTGATCATAAAAGGGGTCTTGATCAAAGATGGAAGATTGATCATGAACAATATTAGGTATGTTATGAATGGAATCATTGGGAGGGTGTTGATCTTTATGTGGATGAGGGGGTAATGTTTCTCATGTTTAGGATTGTGCTCTTGACATACCTCATGACTTATTGGAATGGAGGTGGAAGGGGATGACTCTTGAATTGGATCAAGGGATTGTGGATGACATGGTTGGCTTAAAGGATTTGGCATGATGTTTGATGACTCTTTTGTATGTTCAAGAATATAAGTTGGATGACATGGAGACATTTGATTCCTTGCTTGTAGCCCTTGGGTCACATCCTTTGGAGGTGTAGGGGTGGAAGGTGTTGGCTTGGGATTTTGATTTTGATTGGACGAGGGTATGATAAAGTTATAGGGTGCATGTGCTAGATTGGTATTCCCCTTGTCAATGGTTGCATTAGAACATGAAGAATTTTGACCATGTTGCCAGGTAGAACTTAAAGTCACATGTGTTTGTTGTGATGTGTCTTGATAGGTTGATGTGGCATTGACACATGAAGAAGTGGATGGATAAGATTGGTATGATGTGGAAGGAGATGAAACATCAGGTTGAGGTGGCATTGGTTGATAATGAATGGATAGGGGATGATGTTGTGGTTGTTGAATTTGACAAGTGGCAATGAATTGATTGGCTTGAGCTAGGAGGTGTTGGATTTGAGGTGATTTGATTTGTTGAAAATCTTGGAAGAGAGTTTGAAGGCTTTGTATTGTTTGATGGTCTAGGGGTTTGGGTATTTGGTGAAGTGTTTGAAGGAGGTTTTGAAGTTGAGATGTTAGGTCTTTGTTTTCCAATGTGGGCATGGTGTCACACATGTGTGTAAGCTCTTGCACATCGATTTGTTCCTCAAAGTATGCAACATCGTTCATGTCATTATTAGAGGTGGTAGGAGAAGCCCCTTGAAGTCTGATTCTATGTTCTGGTTTTGTTTCATTATTTGAACTAGAGAAAGGGACTCCTTGAATGATGATCTCGGACTTAGGTTTTGTCTCATGATTTGGCCTAGAGGAATAGCCCCCTTGGATTATGATTTTGGGCTTGTGATTAGGATTGGGCTTGTTTATGATTATGACCATTTTGACAAGTGGTGATGGTGATGATGTGGAATGATTAGATTGGAAGACTTGGATTGATTAGGGTTGATGATGATTGGATATGAATGTGTTAGAAGAATGTGTAGAATGACTTGTCTTTATGTGTTTGGTGTCTAGCTTGATTTGGCAATATTTAAATGAATGATCACACATGTACACACATGAATCACACACGCAAGACACATAAACAAGTTTGAATTTTGAAATTTGAAGAATGTAATGATGATTATTAAACACACACTTGAAGAAGACACATCAACAAGTCCTAGAACTAGTCAAGTGGATATGGCCAATTAGGTTTCAAACTAGTTTGAACAAGGTTGACTAAGGATGATTTGAAAGAAAAATCCTATCACACAGCCGGGAGAAAGGGGTAACCCACCCTTCACCTTCACTTCCCAAAGGTATAAAGTTCTTTGGGGCTTAGCCAAGAGTGACAAAATTTTTAACTTCCAAACAAGCGTGTCTTTCGATTCACACTTCAATTGAGGTCGTCCCCAGGGGTGATGAAATCCCCTAGCAGGCCTCCTATAAAGGGTTTGACAAAAGCAAACCAAGTGAGGTGTTTGTGATCACACACACACTTGATTCACACTCACAATGATTAATTTCCCTTAAATTAGAAATGAAATGTGTGTAAAAAAAGTTCAAACACTTGTTCTTTTTAGATCCCAAATCAAGATGTGATGGAAGACAGTGGTGAATTTTAGACCCAATTTTCAATATGTGATTGAAAACAATATTCGTTTTAAGAGCCCAAATCCAAATGTGTTTGCAAACAAGGATTAATTTTATGCCCCAAATTGAAATGTGTGACAAACAAGATTAAGAGATGAAGGATGAAACAAGTGCACCTGGTTATTTTCGCTTTCCAAATTGCTGTTGTGAGTGATATTGCTGCTACTAGAGCTCCTTATGATCACCTACAAGATCAAAAAAAATAATATTATAATGCAGCAAAAGAAAAAAAAACAAACTCATCAGAAAATTGCGATTTCAGATACATGTTTTTAACATAGCCGAATTAGATTTTATTATTTGACAATTTTAGTGATCTCAAAAATAAAAACTCAAAGAAGATATCCCTGTTAATTTTCTGAGAGTTTTCCAGAAATGTAAAGAAGTCAGCAAAATTCTCTGTTTTGCTCTCAGAAACGCGGATTTATGGAAATCACACAGAAAATGAAGATCGGATTTTTTCGCATTGTTTTTGACCTTAAAATTAAATCTGTAAAACACAGACCCCCATTAGAATTTAAGGAACTTTCCGAAAATGTAAAAAAATCTAAAAAATTCACCGATTTGCATTCAGAAAACCAATTTTATGAAAAAACATAAAATTACGATAACTTCTACAAAAACAATGATACACCCTCAATTTTTTTACTGTAGCCTCTTGAGATGATGCCAAAGACTTTGTAAAAATATTGTAGAAAAATTCGCCACTGTGTAGAAGATATGAAGAAATTGGTAAAACTTGCAGTTTTGTCCAAAAACTGTCAGATCTGCATCAAAAAAATCAATAAAATCTGCAAGTAGATATTAAAAACGGGGCAAAGCCCCACGGTGGGCGCCAAAAATGTGTGATCGAAAATATGTGCGTATTAAAATGAGATAAATACTATTCAAGCACACCAATGAAACTTTAAATCAAAGGAAAACTGATTAAACAAAGTAAAGCAAACTCTCAATGCAGCAGCTCCTTTGAAGACGTCCCATTGTCCTCTATCTCCAGTATTTTTGCTAAAGCTCTCCGATTTGTATGCTAAGCTCCACAAAATGACTACTAAAGAACGAGATTTAAAAATAAATGCATACTATACTAAGAATGCAATATTTTGAAGGTTGATAATGGAGGAATGTTGGTTGTTCACTTCAGCAGCATAACGAATGCAATGATGAAGAATGATGGAGATGGATTGAAAGATTGAGGAATGATTTTGGCAGAATGCGGATGTCTGAAGAAGATCCGATCCAAATGGCTTGTGAAAGTTTGATTTATAGATTTTCGAAGGCAAAAGCTTAGTTGGCAATGATCAACGGTTGAGATTCAATCTGGTAAGATGAACGATATAGGATTTTCGAAAGCTTGAGAGGGAGATAGAAGGTTTCCTCTTTTTTCAATTTTTTTCATTCAGATCTAAAGGAAGGTTTCTGTTTTGAAGGATGAGTTAAAATGAAATTCATAATTAAATAAGTAAACTTACTTAATTATATGTGAAGATGGATTTAGAAAATCGCATAATTAAATAAGCAATATTTAATTATGTGTGAGAGATGGATTTAGAAGGAATTAAATTAAATATTTAAAATATTTAATTTAACTATGAGATGAAGAGGAGGAATATTCCATTTTTTGAATTCAAATTTTCAAATTTCGAATAACATGATAATCAAATATAAATAAATTATAGAATTTATTTAATTTAATTATGAGGAATATGGAGACGGTAATTAATTAAATAAAGTTCTTTATTTAATCAATGTAGAAGAATCATAAGAATGAACAATATAAATAAATAATTAAATTTATTTATATGTAGATGACTTTAGGAGATTAATTAAATAATTTATATTTAATTAATTACCAGACTTATTATAATGTTGACCATTTTTACGTGCATACAATAGTATCATGCATATCATTTAGCAATCATTACATAGGATTAGATTCTGCATTTAACTACATCTCATTCTCTAGATTGTCATTTTAATAGTCACGTGCTTACACAATCTAAGAGCCACAATGATTTAATAAATCTTTGGAGATAGAGAGCAATATGATGCTTTTAAGAGATTTCCTATTTTAAATAGATTAATTGTTGTTTAAATATCTTGATATAATGTCTTATTAGGTGTGTTTGTCATTCATTATGCATATTTTACTCACACATAAATTGGTGCCCATTGTGGGGCGAAACTAATTTTAACAATTTTTCTAGAAAAGTGTGTTCCACCGGGGTTTGGCGATGTTTTGTTTAGCCTTGATCGAGGTGCTTTTATGGTGCATACAACAAGTCTTTTAGCACATCCAATCACTATTCTGACATCCAAAAGATCTTTCAGCATCCAGGCACTGTTTTGGCACATCAAAGCTTCTTTTGGCATCAAAGCCTTCTTTTGGCACATCTGACACTTCTTTTAAGCATCAAATGATCTTCTAGTGCATACATTGGATACTTCTTTTAGCGCATATGAATAATATTTTAGCGCATAGGATGACTGTTTAGCGCTTTTATAGTCAATCTTAAAATGGTTGTATATTGGTCATACAGAGGTCTTTTTCAAAGCTTTTTTTTTGAAATGGGGTAGAATTTGATAAGCTATGCAATGGTGTAGGTTTTAAGAGGAACATGGAGCATTGAAGTGAAATAAAAAGCATTTGATATCTATTGTAATAGTGTTTTCAAACACTCATGGGAAAATAACCCATCATATGTTATTTTTCATTCATGCTTTAGGACCAACTAGCATTACTTTGGGCTTAAAATTAACCATCTACAAAAGATTTTTCAAAGTTGGTTAAAAAGAACATTCGAAACTCACTAGTTTTTGGATTTGGATTAAAATTGAACAAAAAACTTCACACTCAAGTTTGGTTTTTTAAAAAAAACTCATTATTTAAGATAGGCATCTAGCTTAAGTAAAAGGATTAATTGAACCGCTTGTTTATTGTGGTTGAAGTGATAGGCCTATGCTCTCCCCTTCACTGGGTGATCAGAATGCTAGACTCACTTTTCATACTTTCTTAAATCCTTTAGAAGGCCTACTGTAGTGGGAAAAAATACTCACCCTATGGGAATGACCTAAGTGGGAACAACCAAAGCCAGGTTTTCCAACCCACTATAATCAAAAGTGAATTCGGGTAAAGTTTGAATTCAATAGAAGTGTGCAAGATAACCATCCCTAAAATATTTGTTCTAAAGATTGGGAGGTCTACTGAGGGAGTTTATCAATTTCTGCTCTAAATGGATACCCTATCTATGAACCTTAAGTTAGTATCTCACCGTGTCAGTTTTTGAACACTTTTTATACCATAGTGCAAGGGGAGGGAAGAATATGCCCCCAAGACACTCACCATATAAATATCAGAGAACCTAGTCAAAAGTGGAGGATTCGACTTTGGCTCAAACTCGATAAAGGCAAAAACACGAGCGCCCTCTAGGGGGTAACACAACTGTGTGAGTTGACATATTTTTAAGATGTGGGTTGTGGTATCTTAAGTGACCTACTTGAAAATTATAAAAAGTGCTTGAACTATCTTTATTTATGTAAAACTAGTGGAAATTGAAAGAATCAAACCTGATTCTAGAACACTCACCACATGTTTAATGCATAGAATCTAAACAACTGTTTACAATCTAGCTTTTGTGTGTGAAGTTATTTTTCAAAAAGAAATTATTCAAATCAAAATTAATTAATTCCTACAATTTCCAGACAAACAAATCAATTACCATATCAGTAATAACAATTGTATACATTAGAGATAACAAATTCATTGATTAAAACTACAAAAACTAGGCAAACTGTCATAATCAGAAAACATTTTCCAAAAAAGTGCATTCACTGTCTGTTTTAGCGCATACAATCTATTTAACAACACATCTAGGCATTGAACCCAAACTTTAGCGCATTAGAGTAACAATTTGGTGCATAGAAGCAACATTCTAGCACATTCAACCAATTTATTGGTGCATAGAAGCAACAGTCTAGCGCATTCAACCAATTTTCTAGCGCATAGACGAAACAGTACAACGCATTTAACCAGTCTTTTAGTGCATCAAAACAAACTTTTAGCACATCTATCAGGTCTTTTAGCGCATTAGAAGACTATTATAGTGCATCTAGAAAATCAAAATTCAAAGAGCTATTTTTAGTGTCTGTCAAACTTTTATCATCATAATTCAGAGTTTTCTTAGAATGGAATCTTTCCTAAATCAAAATAGAGTCTTAAACCTACATAAAATGGACTTTACAATTGAATTTTTTCAAATAAAACCAAGATCTACCATCCAAAAGTGTCTCAATTAAACACATTTGATTAGTAAGTTAAGTTTCAGGATTAGTCATCCTAAATCAAAGAAACGAAAATGTATAATCAAACTTATCACCTTAGTCTAATCAATATAATCTATCATTCTATTTGACTTAAGTTAATATCCTTGACACTATACCAAACTAAGATCAAAAGTTTATTGAAAACAATAACGTTTGTATGTCCATTTTAACAAGGTCACGAAGACTAGAATTCCAATAAAAGGAAATTAAAACTCAAACCACCATGGCTAAAATAGATGAGGATCAATTGAATGCTTTCACTCAATAGATGAAAAACCTTCAACAATGACTCCAAGAAATACAAAGAAAAACCACATAAAGAAACCAAACAATGAACATGAGACCTTCTTCACCAAAAACTACATCATCCAAGTTCAATGTCTTTGAATTTTTGCAAAAGTTCAATAAGCCCAAATCTAAGTCCTCAAACACAAATGATATTGAGCAATCCTATCATATCATGCATTTATCTCCATCCACCATAAGCCAAAATAAACCTCAAGACTCTTTCACTCAAGTTAACAATTCCATCCAATCATCCTCTTCTATCATATCTTCAACATCCAATGATTCATGTCAATCTCTCAATCCAAAGCATGCTAGCATAGACTCCCCTACACATCAAGATCAAAATATTCTTTCCACTCCATCCAATGATATCAAAATTCAGCAAGTACTTATCATCACCATGCCTTATGGAATCAATCATTCCTAACATCTTAATCAATCAACCATTTACATCTTTTGACAAGAGATACGTTGTTTGTATGACATGTTTTGCAGTGAATTTTTCATTTTGATCTATCATTTATCCATGGTTGCATTACCCCTATTGTGGGGCATCTTGTTCCTTCAATCAATCATATCATCTCATTTCATCTTAAATATCCTGAAAAAAAATTAATTTTTTTTTTGCAAAATCCAAAAAAACAAAAATCAGAAAATCCAAAAAAAGAGAAAAATACAAAAAAAGTGAAAAAGTCAAAAAAATCTAAAAATCTAAAAAAGTGCAATAAAATCTCATGTACATATCCTGGCAATGTAGTTGTGACTCACACTAGCTTGGGGGAAAAATCCTAAATTCACTGGGGGCAAAAAAAACTTTGAGCTTAAACAAATAGACAAACAACAGTATGACAATGCAACAAACACAATGATCAAAGTGAAAATCAACATTGAACATACATCAAACATCAAAACATTTCAAAAAATCAACCATCCATATTAAACAGCTGAAATCAAATCTAAATGGATGATATTCTTTTGAATCATGATTTTATCGCTTTAGCTTGAATGTTCAAATGTTGTACTTTGATTTTTGTTATCATTTCTTTGGAGCAGCTTGATGATGTATTGAACTAGAGAAGCTAGGAAGGAGAATGGTATTTTCTTTGTCTGTTATCTGTGAGTTGATCATTATTATTGTGTGAATTGTCACGAGTCTATAAAGTAGCACTGATGACATTCCAAATTCACATAGTAAAATGATTGATTCTTGTTTATTTACGTAAGAAATGCTCAGGTCATCTTGGTTTAATTATACCTAGATTCTTGTGTTCACTTACAATATCAAAAATCATGAAAGTAGTACTCAGGTCATCATGGTTTAACTCATACCATTGATGCTTGTACTCACTTTCAACATTTTAAAGGCTCAATGATGATAAAAGCACGCTAAATGGACTATTAAGATGACAACGTTTGCATATGTAGATTTGCATGGTTAAATTAGATTGCATTCATATTAGTTTTGCATCTGCATTATAAATTTTCCAAGGCTGGTGAATTAATAACATGATAGAGCAATCATAAAATCTCTGACTGAATAAGTGTACATCATTAAGTTTTAGTACATTAATCAATCTTATACTAGGGCATATCAATCAAAGCTGATAAACCACATCGACTGATGATATCTATATCGACCTACACCAGATGCGAAATCATGTCCCACGTCTTTGTGAAGAACTCTAAAATCCTCCCATGATCATAACATATCACAAATCAACAATATTATCAATCAATCAAAAATCAATCAGCCTATCAATCTAATCGGCTTTGGTGAGACTTTGATCAAATTTCGTGAGCAACTATCATTGAACCTCGCCAATCATGAGGTCAATCAATCAATCTATCATTGATCCTCGCCTGTCATGAGGTCAAACATCAATCTATTATTGATCATCGCCTATCATGAGGTCAATCAATCTATCTATCATTGATCCTCGCCTATTATGAGGTCAAAAATCAATCTATTATTGATCTTCACCTATCATGAGGTCAATCAATCTATCTATCAATGAACCTTGCCTATCATGAGGTCAATCATCAATCTATCATTGATCCTCGCCTATCACGAGGTTAATCAATCAATCAATCATTGAATTTCACCTATCATGAGATCAATAATCTTCTAATCTATCAGGATCATCAATCAATATCAAATCAAAGGCTGACATGATAAAAAATCATCAAACATAAGGAGGAAAAAGACGACAACATTTAATCGACTAGCGGAATTAGTATTCTTTATCAGGAGATAACTCGTCGAATCATCATAAAATCATAAAAAATTCAAAAAATCCTAAAAATAATAAAAAATCATCGATTTATCTTCTGAGGGGGCATATATCCATCATCACCTAAAAATCAACGCCTGGGGCATATCAATTTTTTTTTGTTAGTACTAACAGCAGCAACAAAATTTTCTTTGAAGCAATGCGTAAACACATCACTTCAAAGAGGGGAAAAATGTATACACCTAAAAATGGTTTGGATAATCTAATTATTTAAATATGATTTATTTGATTAATTAACCCTTCTATTTTCATCTACTTATATATAAATAGAAAGAATTATTTATATAGTTCATATTTAATTCTTCTATCTTTATCATATTATTTCATCTTAATTAAATAAACAAATTTAATACATTGTTTTATATATTATTATTATCAAATTCTTCTATAATTATATATTTATTCTATCTTAATCACATCATTCTATTTTAATTAAATAAATAAGTTTCATACTTTATTTTATTTAATTACCACATTTCTTCCATGTTTATTTAATAAACATATTTCTATAGTTTGTTTTATTAAATTAAATATCCTCTTTTGCTAATTTGAATAAATCCAAATATTCAAATAAAGCATATTTCTACAACTATTTCCTTTTTTCACTCATCATATCCACCAACAAAATTAGATATTTTATATCTAATTAATTCAACTCAGCCTTCACGAACAAATTTGGAGACAAATTACAAAAAAAATTCTTCATCTTCTTCCATTGATCATTCCTATCCTTTGGCTGAATGTTTTTGTGGGGAGGAACAATCTCCATAATCTTCTCAAGCTTCTTCATCTTTCACCATTGAATCCTTCAAATCAAATCCAAACCTTTGCTTTTGCTGCCACATCATAAATATGTTGTCGGGAATCTATAAATATAGCTTCTTTCCACAGGAAATGGATCCCAAGTTTATGCAATCTTACTCTACATAGATTATATTAGAGCATTCAAGCAATTAAGCAATAGTAATTAGCAAATCATTTTAGAATAGCAATAGCAATCATGGTTTTCCATTTAGTTGCATCCTAGTTACAATAGTTTGTTTGATCATTTTCATGTCAATTTCATCTACAGTATCATCACCATATCATTTAGCAATCATTACATAGGATTAGATTCCTGCATCTCTAGATTGTCATTTTAATAGTCATAGTGTTTACACAATCTGAGAGCCACAATGATTTAATAAATCTTTGGAGATAGAGAGCAATAGGGCGCTTTTAAGAGATTTTCTACTTTAATTAGATTAAATGTTGTTTAAATCTTTTGATATAATGCCTTATTAGGTGTTTTTATCATTCATTACACATATTTACTCACACAATATCAAACAAAAATGGACCAATAGTTGAACACTAAAACTTTTTGAAAATCCTTCACATTTAATGGGAAAATACATGTTATTTATTGTGCCCACCTTTTAAATTTGTGATAGGACAAACTATTGATATAAAATACTCCAATGTTTGTACATTGCTACCCCAGTTGTTGTACACATAAGAACAATATTTTTTCACTATGATAACAATACTTGTTTAAATGCCTGTTTTATTTTATTAAATGAGCGTTTTATTTTTTAAATGATACACTTATAGTAGATAGTTATGATATTTTATTTGAGACAAAAAATACTTATTTTACTTCTTCATGAATGTAATTATGTTTTTTTTTATATAACATTTAGAGGTTCTCATGTGTTCAAGTATGGGTCCACTTTTGATCAACATTTGGTTTTTTTTTTTACATTTGGACTATTTATTTACAATATATAGTATAAATATGTGGTAAGACTAGGTGTTATAACTAGCATATATATCTTAAATTTAATCTATATAAATTACTTCGAAATATATCGAGGTGTTTGCTTTTTCAATTTAATATATCTATATTAAAATTGAATGATGAAAAATTAAACGCCTCGATATATCTCGACATAATTTATATAGATTAAATTTAAGATATATATGCTAGTAGTAGTCGTGGCGCGCATAACACATAACATGAATTAATATATAATTATACAATATTATTTTATTATATTATTAGATAAATAATAATATTTTAGTATATTTAGTATACAAAATTAATATAAGTAATGGTTAGGGGTCAAACATGGTTAGGTTCAATCTATTATTAGGGTTGAGGTTCAAGTTTAATTAGGGTTGGGGTAAAGGTTAAAATAGGGTTCAATTAGGGAAAAACTTGAGTTAGGGTTAGGGTTGAATTAGGGGAAATCTTTGAGTTAGTGTCAGGGTTAAACTATGGTTAACATTCAAATAACATTGGGGTTAATGTTTAATTAGGGTTACTCTTAGGGTTAAATTTTAAATAAGGTTAGGGTTAGCCTTAAAATAAGATTATGAATTATAGAATATATTTATGATTAGTGTTATAAATAGAATTAGGGTTAGGGTTATAATTAGAATTAAAGATATGGTTACGAGTAGGGTTAAAATAGGGTTGGGTTTCAATTAGGGTGAGTATTCAATTATAGTAAGGGTTCAATTTGGTTATGATTTTATAAATGATAAGGGTTAGCATTCAAATAAATTTAGGATTTAGGGTTCAATTAAATTTATGATTAGTGCTCGATAATTAGGGGAAGGGTTTGGCTTAGGTTTAGGGTTAAGATAATGGTTAGGGTTAGGGTTATGATTATGGTTAGGGTTAAGATTTAGGGTTATGGTTAGGGTGAGGATTTACATAATGAATAGGGTTAGGGTTAGGGTTAGGATTATGGTTAGGGTTAAGGTTTACGATTAGGGTAAGGATTATGGTGATGATCAGGGGCATGTCATGTAGTTAGGGACAATGTTAGGGTTAGGGTGAGGGTGATATTTTTGGGTAGCATAAAGGTTAGGATTAGGATTAGGGTTAGGGGTATATAATAGTTAAGGATGGGGTTAGGTTTTGGGTAGGATTAGGGTTAGGGTTAGAGTTTGGGTTAGGATTATGGTTTGAGTTAGGATTATATATATATTGAGGTATTAGTGATATATTTGTAATATTTATATTTTGAAAATAAATGAAATCATATTATGTTACATAAACCATAGCACTAATTATCCATCATATAATGAAAATATATAAGGCATATAATCATTGTTAAAGTATGTAAACATATTTATTCTAACCATCCATCATATACTTTAATACATTGTAAATAATATAAATATTATCCATGACAATATGAATCTATGTTTGTACGGATTTATATAAATCTTTTATTCTCTATGTTTGTACATAAACCATAACATTAATAATCCATGTCATAAATGTAATTCAAAACCCATATAACTATCTATAATGTATATAAAAAGCTTCTTCTGAACTATGCAACATATATTTGAATACATAAATGCATAATTATCATAAATTATCATATAAGTAATATCCATAAGTCATATAACCATTTTGAAAGTATATCAAATTAAATAAGATTTGTTGAAGGTAAAATAAGATGTAGACTATATAAATAAAACTTCATTGTAATGGTGTAAATACATGAAAAATTCTTCACTAATGAGAACTGTATTATACCCTTTATTTTCAAACTGATCATGATATACTTCTTTAAAAAGCTTTGGAAATGCAGCTGTAAAACCCCATCCCGCAACCTAGAGGACTATGCAATACTGCGGAAGCACAACTATTTTTTTTTTTTAATGTTTAAACAAGATGAGTAAAGTATCCTACTCTAACCACATACATACTCTAGGCTACACAACACGTCTACATGTGAACACCATTACTTATAAATTTAACCAACCATAGCATATGAATATTAAACTCAAGATACAACTTACAACAAAGCATTAACCAGTGCAAGATAAATCTAACACATAAAAATGTATTGAACATATTTCCACAAATACAACACCATTAAATCCAACAATGAATAGATCATAAATATTATTACAATTACATCACAAAGGTCCACCTCGATACAAATGAGGTATTAAAATTATACATAATGAACCACAGTTATAATGAAGAAAGAGAAGAACAACTCCAGAGAACCACACGAGCTCCTTGAGCAAGAAGATCTCGCCATCACGAATAGAGAAGAAACTCAACAGTGTAAGATGCACACCACCCAACCATTTGGTACCCGCAGGCCCAACCCCCGTGCTAGGAGATAGTAACAGGTAATCAAGGCAATCCTACTACCTCTAGACACAAGCGACATACATAATACTCACAGTACATATAACCAAGAACTATGATCAAATTGCTTCCAGAATCATTGAATCAATTAAAAACACAATACAAATAACCCGACTGTTGTCATAGGAGGAGTGTCATCAAAAGGTTGCATTGGTTGTCCAAAGGAGATCTTCCTAGGTCCCAACCCCCCTTTAGGGTTATCCTGGTAACCTCTCATGATTCCGGCCCCACATGCACACCAGTGCAGAATTAGTTATCTTTCAAAAAAACAAGATAACGATCTAGCCATTCCAGGCCTTCCCGACTCATCTCAAGTCTCATACAAGCCCTTGAGCCAATGAGCGAGGCTAAATATCTTGTTATATGTGTTAAGCTAATAGATTATTTAATTCCCACTTGATTATACTGACTCCCACATGAGTTGTCCTGGGACCACTTTGTGTCCCGATCGTCATTGAAAGCCACTCCCCTATCGACAACACATAGCTAAAACTACATGCCAAGGGTAGACAATGCACTAAGAACTGACAACAATAACCCATACACCTCAAAGGTAACACATCTCTACAGATGTCCAAAACAGAAACCCAATACGTGCACCACCCAAGAAACTCAAAGGATGAACTAAAGTTACCACAACCCTTTCACAATTACAACTCTGGAAGACTTAGATTCACATAATGACAAATACTTCCCCCAGTACACAATTACAGAAACACGTGCTTTTATAAATAAAACTTCAAGCATTTAAAGAAGTGCTATCATTCGGATTTCCTAAATCCATATAATCACTTTCGCATATTTAAAATGCACCATTGAAATATAGTTCCAACATAAAATTTAACAATGAAGAAAACTAATTGTACATCTTATAGTTTCCACAAGTACTCATAAAATTAACTTAATTGCACAATAAAAAAATTAAATCATTTAATTTAAGTAATCATACTTATTCTAATAATTATTGTTTTTTTTTATTTATTTATCAGTAAAAGGTTATATTTTATTAATAAAAAAGGGAAATTACATATAAGCTTTTATTACAATATGGCTCCTTCATAGCCCTTCAAGCAAAAAGCATGCTTCTTCCAAACAGACCCCCCACAGCTACAAGCTGCGTTGTATTTCACCCAAACCCTAAAAACTCCCCTAACCTATGGCTATTCAAAATCCAGCCCCATCGCTTGGCTCATGCCAACCATATCCTTTTTGTAACGGTGCGTGGCCCACAAAAAACTCTCAAACGACGCCACTACTTACCAAAAAATCTGCGCATTCTTGGAGCCTTGTGAATTATGGAATTTCACTTCGCATTTCTCACCATGAGCATCCTTCCAACTGTTTCCATTCGTTGCCACCGTTCCAACCGCAACACCGATAGATATTTTTGGTGGATAGCAAAATTTCAAAAGAGGTTTCAAAATTCACTACTATCACATCCTTCATTCCTTAATTGTGCTTGACCTTGTGCCTCATCTATTACTCCTCCTTGCCCCACGCTTCTTTTGAGGGAAATGACACGACACAATTGATGGTTCCTGTCACCTGGTCGTGTCCTGACGGTGCAACTCTGATTTCAATCTCTCCCACGCCTTTGAAATTGCTTGCTTGTAAGCCTCTCTGTTGGTTCTCCTCCTCCGCCTTATAAACAGAATCAAGCCTTCCTCAATGGCCTCGTCCATGTCCTCTATGCCTTCCGAAACATCAAAGCCCACTCCCAGCACTACCCATTCTAGAAAGGACTCCATCTTACCTAGAAGCGCTTCTTCAAATAGCGTTAGCATCACCCATTTTATTTCTTTAACATCCTCACCCAGCTCCAAAGCCCATGCAAACACCATCGACTCTATATTAGCATTCATATGACCTTTGTGTGTTGCCTCCCTGAAATGTGGTCCTAACACCTCCAACACCGCTTCCACCACCTCATTTTGGCCAAATTTTAAAACCTGCTTCAAACGTTTCACAGTTGGAGGACCAAAGAAACCTTTCTGTTGCAGATTAGTTAAGAATCCCCACATCGCCTCCATCCTTAAAAGCACACACCCTTCAATTCCACAAAAGGTTTTGCTAAAAATGTTAGACTTTTAATTTTTTCTCTATTTTAAGCCTATCTATCCTAGCCATTCATTCCTTTGTACTCCTCGTCAGTCTTCATTAATTGCAAAACATCCCACTAAGCTCAGACCTTGTATCGGTTAATGAATCTTTGATTCAAAAAATTACACCAAATTTCCCACATGTCGACCAGGTCACCTTCGTCCTTCGACGTCGAAACTCCCTTGACATCGTCCTTGCATCTTTTTGGAAGGACAACCACTTGCGAAAAAACATTAATTTCTTCATAACCGTTAGAAATCCTACCCCCTTTCATCACCACCTTTTTCGAAACCCACTAGTAGACCCTTCCGTCATCCAACACCGCCTAACCACCAGGATTAGCTTTTACCAACATGTTCATCCTTTCCACGTTAGCCAATCCAAAAACCCGCTAGAAAATGTCCCCCCCTTAAATCCTAGACGACCAACTTTGCATTCTCCTAAAAAGAAACTGCCCACTTGGACAATTTGTCCGCCTTCATATTCCCCTCCCTCTTTATGTGACTAACCAAAAAGTCTTCAAATGACTCCAATTCTTTACAAAATAGATTTGACAAAATTGCTTGTATTATTATTAAGGAGTCACCTTCCAAGTGTAAATTCCTAACCCCAAGCTTTTTGGCTAGATTAACTGCTAATAACGCTGCTTTAGCTTCCGCCACATTGTTGGTTCCACACTCTAGCTTCTTTGCTGCAAAGGAAATTGTGTTGCCTAGATGATCCCTTAAGATCACACCATCACCGGAAGGGCCGGGGTTACCTTTGGCTTCTCCATCAAAATTCACCTTGATCCAACCTTTAAGAGGTTTTTCCCAAGTAACCTTATTTCTATTTTCATTGCATGACTTAACATTCACAGACCTCGGCCAAGTTTTAATCCAAATACTGGGCCATGCTCTTTGTATTCTACTATCCTCCAAGGAGAAAGGGTTGCGAAGATTTTGTGGGTGAGAAACTGCATTTCTCACCACCTCTTCAATGCTATGCTCAATTCGCCAGAACAAGCTTTTTAAGGTTTCACTTTTCTCCACAAAGATTCTCCTATTTCTTTCTTTCCAAAGCTCCCGAATCACCAAAGAGGGTGTCACTACCCATATACAAGACAAAAAGGAATTTTTTTCCACCTTTGGCCAACTTTCAAAGACCTCTCTCAAAGTCCTTTGCAATGGACTTTGCCACCCCAGCTTTTGACGCACAAAATCCCAATAGCTTACAGCCGTCTCACATTGTATTAGCAAGTGATCAACCGATTCTTCATCCTTTTCACATAACACACATTTCGTGGGGCCAGCAAAACCTAACCGTTTCCTTCTATCACCAGTCGGAATTCTTCCCTTTACAACTAACCAAGCAAATGTGCCTACTTTTGGAAGAACATTCTTGTTCCAACATAAATTTTTTTCCCAAAAGACCTCCCTCTCCAAGGAGTCCAAAAGTTGATAACCAATTTTAACCGAATAACAACCATTGGAGGATCCACACCAAACAAGCTTATCCTCATTCTCTGAGATAAAGACTTTCCTCTCTTGTAGAATCCTCTACATTCGCTGAATTTGCTGACATGAGAGCCCCTCACCCACAACATCTTTCCACACCCACTCTTGACCTAAAGGCCCTTGCTTTAAAACCATATAGTCACGCACCTTAGTTCCCCATCATTGTGAAAAATAATGTTTAAGAACCAGTATTTCAGGATCTTCACCAATGTTTGGCAATCCATCCCATGAGTCTTCCCAGAAACTAGCCTTCAAACCATTACCAATCTGCCATGAGAGATGATTTAAAATCACCGGTCTACTAGACACAATGAAGTTCCATATTGCAGAACCTTTTGGAGGATTGCGAATTGTAAAAATTCTTTGATCTTCATTTGAGTCTAGATGTTTTTCTTTTAGAATTTTAACCCACAACTCTGGATTGGCATATAAACTCCAAACCAATTTCGCACCCAGAGCTTCATTTAAAAGCTGCCAATTCCTCAAACCAGCCCCACTTCTATCCTTGGCCCTACAGATTTTATCCCATGCAAGCAACGAGATTTTATCATCATCACTTGCCCCATTCTAGAAAAATTTCCTCATGCACTACCCAATGGAATTTAACACTTTCTTTGGGATTTTTAAGCACATCATAGAGTAAATTGGAATAGCAGATATAACAAATTTAAGCAATAAAATTCTACCAGCTGAAGTGAGCCATTTGCTCTTCCACCCATCCATTCGATTCAGACATGAATCCACTAGATCTTTCCAAATGCTAGCTTGATTCGCCCCTCCAAACAAAGGGATGCCTAAATATTTATTCGGGAGGGTTCCAACCCTCATTCCAAGGACCCGACTAATATTCGATTGTCTTTGGACTGGAGTGTTAAAAAAAAAATTTTCAGATTTGCGCCAGTTAATGCATTGACCTGAAGCCAGGCCATATTTATCAAGAGAACTTTTCATCACCTGGGCTTCTCTTAAGGTTGCATCCCCCATCAGAAAAGTGTCATCTACAAACCGGAGGTGTGATATGGATTCAACACCATCCGCCACTTTAATTCATTTCCATTGGCCTTCACTACATTTGTGAGAGATCAGCCTTCCTAACACCTCTGGAAGAATAATAAAGAGAAAAGGTGATATAAGATCACCTTGTCTGATCCCTTTACAAGAGCTAAAGAAACCTTGAGGGCTTCTATTTACCAACATATAAAAACGAGGCGTACTAATGCAACTTTCCACCCAAGTCTGCCATTCCAACCCAAAGCCAAATTTCTCAAGCACTTTTAATAGAAAGCTCCTATCAACCTCATCATAAGATCTTCTTATATTTAACTTGACCATCATTTTCTCAATTTTTGCCATTGGAATTGAGTGAATGATTTCATGAGCAACAATAACTCCCTCAAAGATTGACCTATTTGGAGAGAAACCACTTTGTTCTACAGAAATTACATAACTCAACACCTTTTTCAACCTATTGGCAATAACTTTTGAAATGATTTTATAGATCGTATCGCATAAAGAGATAGGCTGGAAATCCTCAAAGGAGTTGACAACCAACCTTTTCGGGATAAGGGCAATAAAAGTGTTATTTAGATCCTTGAGAACAAGGCCACTCCTCTTGGACTCTTCGACCACCTCCCTAATATCGTTGGCAAAGATATCCCAGAACTTTTGGAAGAAAATTGTTGGGAAACCATCAGGACCTGGAGCTTTGTCCCCCCTAGATTGAAAAGATCTTTCTTCACTTCCTTCAGTGAGACTTCCTCCATAAGCATTTCATTTTGTGCCTCTGAAATGCAGCTTGGGATGACATCCAGGATATCAGAATTTTTAGAAGAGCCACCTGACACTGCATTATAACTCTCGGTGAAGAATCTCGTGGCCTCCATATTTATTTGAACAACATCATTCAAAGTTACCCCATTACCATCCTTAATTGACATTATTTTATTAGTAGATCTGCAGACCTTAACAGAGTTGTGAAAGAACTTAGAGTTCTTATCTCCTTCTTTTAACCATGTTTCCCTTGAATTTTGTCGCCAAAAGATTTCTTCTCAAGCTAAAGCTTCTGATTATTCTTTATTTAGCTTCTTCTCTATCTCAAAATCCTCCTCCCTCATCCCATGTTCAATTACCTTAGTATGCAAGGCATTTAAAATTTCCTCTAATTTTAGTTTTTCAGCGAAGATATTTTTGTAGGATTCCCAATTCCAAGTTTTTAATTTCTCTTTGATGTGTTGTAGCTTTTTAAAGAAGATGAAAGCTTTACAACCAGAATGCCTTGGAGCATTCAACCACCACTCCCTAACCAGTTCCTTGAAGCTATCCGCCCGAAACCACATCATTTCAAACTTGAAGGGGCATCTGTCTGGGGTAGAATCCTCTTGGATCCTCAAACTGATCGGATAATGATCTGATCTAGATATCGGGAGGATCTCCGCCTCACAAGACCAATTTTGTGATGCCCAATCGCCTGCCAGGAAAAATCTATCTAATTTTTCTGCAATATTGAGAAAGCCCCCTCTTCTGTTAGTCCAAGTGAAATCACCTTTCTTAAAATGTACTTCAAACAACCCATTATTCACTACAAAATCACAAAAGCCCTACTGACTTTGTCCAGCCCAACATACCCCCCCAAATTTATCTGAAGGTCTCATTATCGCTTTGAAATCTCCACCCAAAAGGAACATTGTAGCTTCTTCTTCACTTAAGAGCCCAGAGAGTTCTTGCCATAACACCTTTTTCTGAGCTAATTTTGTTTGGACCATAAATGTTGAGGATGGAGAAACAAGTTCACAACTATTTTGACTCCACCCTAAACCATTGCCAGCTTTTGTCTTGTCTCACAACTTGAACATTGACCACAGAAGCATTCCAAAGTAAACCCAAACCCCCCGAAGCACCTTCAGCACCGGACAGAGAACAATTCCAATGAGCAAAACAATTTGATTTAAAGCAAAATCTGATTCCTTAATCTTTGTTTCTTGGAGCATAACTAAAGCCGGTCTCGTTTGATCAAGACACCTTTTGATCAAATGTATCTTGTTAGAGGCATTGCAGCCCCTAACATTCCATGATAATATTTTCATGGCTGTCGGGGAAAGGCATAGCCTTTCCCCGATCTCAATTTACTTTGACCAACAACATTACCAACCAATTCCAACCTCATCCCGTTTGTTTTAGGGTCCCTCTTCTTTTTCTCACCAAACTTGATTTTGCTGTTTAGGGCTATTGTTTGGTCAATGGTTCTCTTTTCAACAATACCAATGTAGTCTTGCAAACCAAGGACATCTTCACCACCGTTATCCTCATTTGAATCTGACTTAGAGGTTGCATCTTCCATATTCCCTCCACTGTCTCTGACCCCTTCAAAAGCACTATCTAAGTTTCTTATTGGGGATATGGGAATATCCTTATAAATAGGTTCTTCCACCTCATTTCCACAGCCAACTGCCTAAGAATATTTTCCTGAAATTCCATTTAGATCTTCATGAAATTGCTGTGGTTGTTCCCTTTCTTCAGTAGATTGTTCCGCATTGTTCTGTAGCAGCCCGAACTCCCTTGAGGAGTCTACCTTAGGATGGGAATATGAGTTATTAATATTGCAAGGAAATTTGACACTTTTCTCTTTTTCATGATTGAGATTTTGCTCTAGGAAGTGTGCACTTGCATTATGAGGTGAGTCCTCCTGTCTTACCAAGAAGATATTATCACTCCTTATATCTTCTAAACCCATTGGATGCCCCAATGCATCTTCCATTTCACATCCATCCTTTAGCACTGAAGTAACCCTTAGGGTTTTTTCTAAAATGCCAGCTTGTTCCATCCGCTTCCGAGGTTTCACCTCGTAGCCACCAATAAAGAGGGAATCTATTTCTTGTTTCTGGATTCCTTCCCAAGCATTAACCACTTTCAGCTTGGAGGTGCCCCAAGAACACTCCATTTCCCATATCTGAGACTCAATGTCAACACAACCCCTTGCCTTTGAAAGGTTTATTATCTCCTCAACTAAAGAGTTTTGAGCTAGACCTTTTCTTTTTTCATGAGAATCTTGGCTAATATCAGAAGGCTCCTTTCTAATGAAGCTCAAACATTCAAAAGGGTTATCCTCTATCTCTAGCTTATGACGCCAAATACCTTCCCCTGACTTTAGTTCCAACATTTCTGGCAACGAGTGAATCCCCTGCCGCTTTACACAGATCTTAGGGTATATGATAAAATCTGTTTTATCCACTGACTCTTCTGACTTTACAAAGCCCCCAAACTTACTACCTATCTTTCGCAAAGTTTCCTGGTCCCAATACTCTTGAGGAAGATTTTTCAGTTTTATCCATACAGGGATTTCCTCTACCCTTGTTTCATTGGGGTTAAAATTCAGAGCCCAATCTTTTATGAAAAACCCTATTCCTTCCATTACAAATGAGCCACTATTAATGATCCATTCCTTATCCTGTGTTGTTTTACAAATTACAAGATAAAAACCATTCTCCAGGGTTTTGAGATCACACTCTTTCCCCCAGTTTTGGTCACACCATGCCCAGATTTTTGTGAATGCAGGCCATTTCCCCCCCCATTTCATAAAAAAGGCCCTAGCTTTTAAAAAAAGAACCGAATCACTCCATTCTCTATTTTCCAGAAGCAAAGAGGTCATAGTCGCATAGGAGATACTCGGCATTACCTAACTTGAGCCAGCTTTTTCCACTTGTTGCTTCGGTCGCCAAAAATTTCCTTCTACTTGTCTGAAATCAATCCTCTCTGCTAAATGCTAAGACCTAAACTACTCACCTTTTCATGGTTGAAATTGGCCATTCTTTCCACCATCATTCAGGACACCAGCCATATAAGTCTTATTAACTGGAGCCTGCCAAGCTTGATTTGTTTTTGCCCGCCTGAGATTATGGATCTTCTGGCCCCTTCATTTATTGAAAGGCCATTGGGCTTGAGCCCCTGCGCTATAGTGCAGATCCTTGTGCTACCTAAAACCCTCCCTGTGTCGATGCTCCGCCATATTTGTTCCACCTTTCTAATAATTACTGTACTACTCACACATTAAATAAATAAATATATAATATGTATATATATAATTAGATATAATTATATATATACCTATTAATATATTATTTAATTAAAAATTTAATTATAAGGATATTTATACTTTCTCCCCATTTTCATTTACAAAGAACTACAATACAATTTCCAAACAAATGTATATATATATATAAAACATATACACATATAATATATATATATATTATAAAATATATATATCAATATATTATAACCTAACAAATATAATAAAACAAAACCCCAAATCAAAATCATATACGCCGAACTCTGAGCACGTGCGGGTTTCAACAGCCTGTGAAGGCTGTGTTGGGGCGTTGGCCACAACCACACCCATATGAGGGGTGCGATGTGGGTGAGTAGCGCTGAGTGCTGCCTCCCACAGCGTGCCTCTCATATGAGCTGTTGTGGGGGAAACTCCCCAACCTTATACAAAAAAATGCATTTATTGCATTTTTTAAAAGAAACGCCTAAATAAATTTACATCGATTTTTTTTCTTGTATCATCTAATTTCGCCGTACGACGATTTCTTGCATTTAAAATAACATTGTTTAAAATAAATTAAACTCATTTATATATATAATATATATATATGTACATATACATATATAATTTAATATATATTTATATATTTATATATAAATAATTTCAACATTGATTCAAATTGAGCAAACAAATTGCATAGAAGAAATTTTTCTACAGAGAAAATTTAAAGAATTCATTTTCCCCGATAATTTACAGAAATAGGGAAACCAAATAGAATAATGATTTTCTACAGATATCTATAATTCCCTTTGTAACAATCTATTTTGAATTAACAAATTACACAGAGAATTTTTAATTGTTTTCTATAGAGGTTTCACTTTCACGACAATCTTTTAAAAGAAAAAAACAAGAACTTCTACAGTATTGAAAATATTTTCCCTAAACTTATCCAAATTGCATTACAGTAATATAAACAATTTTTCAATACAAAATTCATAAAAAATAGTAAAGGAACCTATTCCAGAAGAAACTGTTGCTTCGAGAATTGTTGCCGAGCTTCTCTGTAACTTCAAATTGCCAATGTAGCCAAAACTTCCTCCAGTAAATTTTCCTCTTTCTAGAAAACACACAATACACAACCAAGAACTCTAAAGCAAAATTCTTAAACAATTCCTCCGAGAGATCCACAATTTCCTCACCAATTTTCAACAACCCACACAAAAACTCCCATGAAACAACTTTCTTTTCTTTTCCCAAATGCCTCTTCCGAGAATGAATTTTCAACAATTAGATAACAAATTTCTAACTCAGAGTTATTTCAACAAAATATCCTTTCCCTTAACAACTCAGATGTTTTCCATTCACATGCATTTAAATATAATAATACAATTTACTAATTGCAACCAAATTAAATATTCTTATTTATTTAATTACCATTTATTTTTAATAATAAAATTTACTCAACAACATAACCAAAATAAATAAATAAATAAATAAATTTATTCGAAAGCCTTCACAACAATAATTCATTTAATTAAATATTTAAATTAAATACACATTTAATATACCAAATTAAATTTGCACAATAATAAAATACCTATAACAACAATGATAAAACTAAGACCAAACTCAAACTGATGACACACTATACTAGGGTAAAGGTATGACTAGGTAGCCTATTACTATCTCCCAATATTATTGTTGAGTAGTGGACACACTCAGACCTGTGAAACTAGGTGAAGCTAATGTCCTGTACCTACAATCCCACAAACAAGTTAATGTCGCACATGTATACATATAGTAATTCATACACACCGTGAAGAGAGAATCGCGGAAATCATAGGGCACTCACAAGTGAGTGATGCAATACCGTTCTCTTCACAAATGCAATGTCACATCAACTGACGAGATAATATATCAATTAAACTACGATAAACAAATATAGCAATCTCATCACAACTAAGCATCTATGCAAACATAAAGCATATTTAAACATAATCACCATGCATTTAATGTGTCATCACATCAATATAGTCTATCATCGCTCCACTGTCAACGATAGAATAACCATAACATAAAATATATTCTAACAAAGTATTTGAGCTATCAAGAAAACATAACAAATCAGAGGGGTGTCACATCCTCCCCCCTAGGATCAGGCTTACTCCTGGAAGCCTGCAAACAAGTAAGGGTAGAGCTCCCTCATCTTGGTAGCACCCTCCCATGTAGTAGAAGTGTCATCCCTAGGATCCCACTGGACCCTCACCTGCTCAATATCTCGACCCCTAAGGGTGAGTATCATGTGCTGGGTAATGACCACTACATTCTCCTTCCCCTGGATGTACTTCACCTTAAAATCGTACTCACAGAGAAACTCCATCCATCGCCTTTTCCTAGCATTAAGGTTAGGCTGTGTAAAGATATACTGTAGACTTTGATGGTCACTATGTAACTCAAAACGGTGGCCCAATATAAAATGTCTCCATCGAGTCAATGCATGTACTACTGCAGCTAACTTAAGATCATGCGTAGGGTAGTTCAACTCATGATCTTTGAGCTTGCACGACTTGTACGCAATGACTTGTCCATCCTGCATCAATACCACTCCTAGCCCCTCTAAGGAAGCATTGACACATAATAAAGTCTCCTATAGGATCAGGTACTGCAAGGATCGATGCGCTAGTCAATCTTTCCTTCAAAGTCTGAAAAGAAGCCTCACTCTTTTCTGAGCAATTAGACTTCTTCCCTTTCCTCTGAAGAGAAGTAATAGGGTGACCTACCCTAGAAAAGTCCTGAACAAACCACCTATACTAACCTGCTAGCCCCAGAAAGCTATGTATCTCTGCCACATTCGTGGGCATAGGCCAATCCATGATTGCGTGGATCTTTGCAGGATCCATTGCAATTCCCTCTTTGGATATAACATGACCAAGGTATTTGACCTCAGTTTTGAAGAACTCACACTCAGACAAGTTGACATACAACTTATTATCCCTCAGACATTGAAATACCTGCCTCAAGTGTTCTTCATGCTCCTCAACAGTCTTGGAATAAATCAAAATGTCATCAAGGAATACCACTACAAACCTATCTAGGTACGTACGAAAAAATCTATGCATCAGGCTCATGAATACCAATGGAGCATTCGTCAACCCAAATGGTACCACTGTGAACTCATAGTGGTCGTATCGTGTGCGAAATGTTGTCTTATGAATATCAGCCTCTACAATTCGTAACTAATGGTATCCTGACTTAAGGTCAATCTTAGAAAAGACTATTGCACCTTTGACCTGATCAAACAAGTCATCTATCTTGGGTAGAGGGTATCGATTCCTGATGGTGACCTTATTTAACTGTCGGTAATCTATACAAAGATGAAGAGATCCATCCTTCTTCTTCACAAAGATCACCGGTGATCCCCAAGGTGATACACTAGGGCGAATGAATCCCTTCTCCAACAACTCCTCAAGCTGTAGGCGGAGCTCCTTAAGCTCCCGAGTCATCATGCGGTAAGGTGCTCGTGAAATGGGTTCAAAACCAGGTAAAAGATCCACCTTGAAGTCTATGTCATGCTGAGGTGGCATTCCTGGAATATCATCTGGAAAAAAATCTGCATACTGCCGAAGCATGGGGTGGCTATCTACGAACAACTTCTCTCTATCCCCCATCTCCAAATCATCAACTGTAACAAAAAATAACTGGCACCCATGTCAAACACACCTTCTCAACTGCATAGTTGAGATCATTCTCAGAGATATAGGCCTCTGGACCCCTTCTAACTCTACCTCGCTGCCAGATGCATCAGTACATAGTATCGACTTGCGTCGACAATCAATCACATCTCTGTGAGCATGGAGCCTGTCCATCCCTAGCACTGTGTCATAAGAACCTAATGGTATAACACGAAGATCTACAGTGGTGTGGAAAGAACTAATCTCCAGTCTCCAATTTGGTACAAAGGAATGTACTCCAAACCTAGCACCGTATGCTAACTAAACCTGCCACTTACCCTCTTGCCTGAATACTCCCAGTCTATCACGTGCCACAACAGATGATGAAATAAATGAGTCAGAGGCTCCTAAATCAAACAATATGGTAACTCGGTTACCCTACAACATACCTTTAGTATCCACCATTATACTCTGGTGGTCAGCCTGGCGGTTATCAACTACAACAAATACACGGTGTCCTCTGTCTGCAACCCCTACAGTCAGCTCTGACATCGCTGGCCTTTGTGTATATCCTGACGTGCCCTTATTGGGACACTACCGAGCTATGTGACCCTATTGGCCACAAGCGAAACACCTGATACCTCTACCATAGCCCCTACCACCAGAAGGTGCACTGGACTACTGAACACTACCCCTAAAGGTAGATTGAGAACTCTGCGCTGGTTGTGCATTACTGAAGCATTTAACACGCCTCCAATTTTGATCACCCCCTGTTTGATATTTGTCATTCTGTCTAAGTGGAAAATCCTTTCATTTTCCCTGAAAGTTCTGGTACTGTCCACTCTGTGCTGGTGTCTGTTGTGCCCTGGGTGGTCCAGCTCCCTGCAACTATCCACTGCTTGCACTAAGCCCTGCGGCTAAAGTGCTGCCAACCTGTACTCCAACATGACCCCCTAAGGCCATCGCCAAATTCTCCTTAATGAGTATGGCCTTATCTACTGCCGCCTCCATGGTATTGGGTTCGAAAACCCGCACACCTCCACTAATTCAGGCATTTAAGCCCTTAAGAAAGTGTTGCACCAACATGCCCTTGTCATCACCTATAACTGCGTATTGTTTGAACTCATAAAAATGATGCTCGTACAACTCCACTGACATAGTCATCTGTTGAAGCGTGTGGAACTCATCCCCACGATGTTGTCGCCAATGATCTGAGAGAAATCTGGCACGAAACCTCTCAAGAAACATCTCCCAAGACACGGTACCAATATCAATATGGAGCTTCTGCTCCTCCAATCTCCACCATGTGGAGGCAAATCCTCTCAGGTGCATAATCACACATCTGGCTCTAGTATTGCTACCATAAGGGTGCATAGCAAAGCATCGGTTCAGGTCAATCAGCTAGGTCTCTGCCTCTAAACTCCTGCCTGATCCATTGAATATGGGAGATTGATCCCTAAGCAAATCCCTCATATGTGTAGCTACAACTACATCTAATTGAGCTGGTAATGTGATAGGTCGAATGTAAGTGTTAGAAAATGACAGCAAATAAAAGAGTGCAAATAAACACCAAAACAACCAACACCTCAAGATTAGCCTAAGTTGGAAACAACACAAGATAAAAGCATTAAATGGAACATTATACCTTGTCTCGAATTGATCCTTTGGTTGGCCCTTCGATCTTTGATGTGTATGCTCGTTGGATGGCAAGTAGATGTAAGATGTGAAGTGTGAGATGCAAGATAGTTGGACAAAATGGATGCAAATGGCTAAGTGTAGATTGAGAAACAAAACTGCAAGAGTTTGGCTAGCAAAATGATCTCTCCCAAAATAAGAGAAAAGAGGGGGTATTTATAGGAATTTTGAGAATTCCTAGAAGAGATGGACGGTTGAGATTGAGCCACCAATGATCAAGATGTAGGGCTAAGGTGAGTTGAGAACTCACAAGCCCTCACATCTTGACATGTGGCATGGGGAGAGGCTTAAGAAAGATGAGGTGGACATGAGGTGTAAGAGAAGTACATGACATGGATGTACTTCAAAGGACCATAGGGATTTGGTCAAGATATCCTCATAAAGGATGTCTTTGTCCCCATGTGGGTGAGAGGACATGTGGGAAGGAGTGAAGGAATTAAAAATTCCTTTTGAGTGCATTGGGGGATTAAAAGTGAATTAAAAATTCACATGGGGAAGTGGAGATGCCTTGCCCAAAAGGAGAAAGCCTTTAATAAGGTTGACTCAATTAAGTGATTAGGATTGTGCAAGTACTTGATTAGACTGATTAATGAAGATTAGAAGAGAGTTAGATTTCACATGTGACTTGATGTGACAAGTCAAAGATCACATGGGGAAGAGTAATGAAGGATTAGATGAGGGTTAGGTGGCTAAGAGAGATTAGAGGCCAACTTGTAAAAGTTGGAGAATGTGACACATCCTAATCAAGGATTAGGCATGTGCACATCCTAATGATGAGATTAGAAGAAGGATTAAGATTAGATAAAGATGATGGAGGATGTGACATAAAGGGAATTAAATAAATAGAATATTTATTTAATTTAATTGATGGAAGGAGGATTAAAGAGATAAGGTATTACTGATTAAATACCTTAGGGATTTGGCAGAATTAAAGATATTAATTAAATAATAGCAGTATTACTTAATTAACAAAAATAAGACAAAAGGGGATGAATTTGGATAAATTAAGTGTCCAAATTTAGATGTCTACATTTTGCCCCTCTTTGAGATGGTGTTACGAAGTAGCATCATTTCAAAGAATATTAAAACATAGAACCTAGAAGAAGATGGTTAGATTGGAAAAGATGCCCCAGTCATTCAAAGAAGTGACTAGGAAGGAAGATGATGGGGGCAAAGATGAAAGTTAGGGATGAAGGATGCCCCCTTGAGAGGACATGCGGTTCAAGAGAACACGGGTGGGCTCTCGAAATGGATGAGATGATGCAAGGGGAGTTGAAGAAGATGATGCAATGTGATGGAAGATTGGGAGGGGAGCGTGATGAAGATGAATGGATGGGGGGGATTTTGATAGATGAGAGGATGAAGAGGAAATGAAATCCAAATGCAATTTGCCATCGTCGGAGCACTGATTTTGCTATAGCATAAGACACAAGATGCCAAGGTATGAAGAACCAAGGCGGATTAGTGTCTAATGCATAAAACAAACATAACAAACAAGAAGGCTATCCCAACACCCCAAAGTCATGGTGACCATGGTTGGACCCGGTATTGGGATAACCACAAGCACACAAGGATGCCCCAGCGTAACACAAGACCTCAAGGATCTTGGTGGGTACTACGTGGGACAATCGAGAAGACAAAGAAAAGATCAAGATACACCCCTATGTTGACTAGTCAAGGCACACCATGATATGATGGATCAAGGCGACCATGACAAGTGATGATAGGGAGCTCAAATGATAAACAAAAGCCAAAATCATCAAAATATCACAATTAATTTCAAATGTCCTTTGCCATAGGATCAATCAAGGGGATGGATGGGATTGATGAGGTCTGTTAGGAAGGATGCATCCTGTTGAGACCGATGATGGATACTAAATTAAAAGATTGATATGACACAGGATATTCAGAACTGATTGGATTTGATGATACAAGTGAATCTCATTTGTTAAGATCCAGCTAGATAAGGGCATAGCTTGACGACGCGACACGAGAGACATGACACAAGATAGGAGACCTTGATGGATGATAAAGATGAGACAGACAAATAGGAACAAGATAAGAAGATGGATGATAGATGATAAATGATCAGATGGACAAAGTAGAAAGATTGATGATAGGCGATTGATAAAGGGACAAAGTGGACAATGAAGATCGATGATGGAACCCCAGGGGCAGATCAAATGATCGACCTTGCCTACGTGAAAGCGCAGGGGCAACGTAGTTCGACAGAAGGCCAAAGACAAGTGATGGATGAAAGATGATGAGATAACCCTAGATAAGGGGATAAAATGATTGGACCGACACGATGGGACAAGATAGACCTATTGGATTGGATTGGAGGATAGTGACTATACAAAGCTCAAGGATGGGATAGTTATTCAAATCATCAAAAGATGAATTGGGAGGATGAGATGACGAATAGATGGATGATGAGAAAGGATAGGAGATTGAAAAGATCTGTAAAAGAAGCAGAAGTGATGATGATGAGGTAGATGGAATTGGGTTGCATGGGGAAAAGCCTATAGCGAGATACCACTGACAAGGGATTATGAGATGGGATGAGGGTAGAGGATGGGGGGAGGAAATGATTGTTTGGGTGGATTGGATAGAGGGATAAGGATTTGGATGAGGAAAAGGTGACCAAATGGATAGATGAGAGTGGATGCCATGATGGAAGGATAGGAAAATAGGGATGGGAAGATGGATATAAGGATTGTGTGGAGGGATAAAAGATAAGGATGGGGAGATGGATTAATGATAAGGAGATAAGGATAGGGAAATGGGAGGGAGTGATTTGATGGAATGAATGATGTCTCCAAGGACTGTATCACAAAGGAAGATAGATGCCCCCACTCTAGATATGTCATGTGTGAGGAGGCATGAGGGATGCAATAGAGAAGGATAGGAAAATAAAGGAGTGGGATGGATGAAGATAGGATGCATGGATAAGGAAGGGAGATGGAAGGTAGAATGATGGGTGGATAAGGGAGGTAGATGAGTGTGAATGACAGTTGGGATAGTGTGCAGATGAGGGGGATGTATGCTAAGAGGTGTCCAAAGCATGCTTATATGTTTGCCCCATTGTTATCAAGATCACAAGGAGGATGGAAGGATTGGGATAAATGAGATATGCCAAGAAGGATGTGCAAGATAGGTAGGATGGAGGGGATGAATGAAAGGATGTATAAGAGGAAGACGGGTGCATAGCTGGAAGCATAGTAGGAAGCATATCGGATGGAGGGAGCACAAATCAGGAAATTGCCCCCAAGTGCAGATAGGGATTTACACATGACACATGTTTGCCAGGTTTTCATCATGGTACTTATCCAAGGCGCTTGTTTGCCAAGTTTTCACCATTGGACAGATTTTTTCTCTTTACTATTTTTTTTTTTGGATTTTTGGATGTTTTGCATAGCATGCAGAAGGAGATGGATAAGGATAGGGAGGCAAATAAGTGGATTTAGAAGACATGCGATAAGGATATGGATGAAGGACTCAAGCATCAAGTTCTATATCAGGTATTAAGAGCTCATGTTCAAACCAACCGTTGGGTGTTGGTACAACCTTATGAGGAGAAATGGATTATGTAAGAGGATGAATTAGAGGGATTTGATGGGGGAGATACATGGGATAATGGGTGGGATGTTGGAAAGTGTATGGATGGAATGATGGGGTGGATATGTGATGGGGAGATGTGTTTAGGACCAACATTGGCACATGTGGTGGTGGATGTGAAAAGATAAAATGATTAATGGATGGAGAATGCGGGGATAATGGAGGAGACGAAATAGGTATTTTGGGACATAGGGACCCAAAATAGATGTAGGAGAGGGTGGATGAAAAGGATTAGCTTTTGGATGAGAAACTTTGGATGTTCTTATAGATTTTTCATTTGAAGGTATTGCATCTTTATTCTTTGGGATCCACATGGTTTTGATCTTTGCTTTGCGGGCTCTTTGCGAGCTATAGATTTGATTTTGATTTTGGATTTTGTTTTTCTTTTCTTTACCATGTCTTTTAGAGGGGACATGGGAAGCTTTAGATTCATGTGGGTGTTTAGATTGATGCATTTTTCCTTTGGCATCCAAATTGCATTTATTAGCAATGAGATGGGTGTGAGGAGATGGATGATGTGGAGAAATGGAGTTAGGAGTATGGGGATTACGTGTAGATGGAGGATGTGTAGGTATGTGCCTTTGTTGATCCTGATTATGGGACATTCGAGAGGGATGTTTATGATGGATGACATGGATAGGTGTTGGATGGATGAGCGAATGAGATGGAGGAGGTGATCTTGGGATATACGACCCAAGATGGATAGAGTGGGTGGAGGGACATAGAACCCAAGATGGATGCAATAGATGAAGGATGGGAGATTGTGGATGGAGGGATGTAAGGACCCAAAATGGATGGAGCAGATGAAGGAGGAATATGGACGGTTGTTTTGAGGTGATATGATAGAGGAGGAGGGATGGCAACATATGATTTGGTGGAGCGATGGGAAGAGCCGACATTTCTTTTGGAAAAGGCTCGTTGAGGACGTCTAGAGGTTGTACCAATGTGTTTAGATTGTGAGTCTTGGGGAATAGATCCAAGACCTTGCATGCAGATTTGTTCTTTGACTTGGATGGGCTCTAAAATACCTTGCTCGTGAAGGCCTAGACCTTTTCCTTGATAGTTCATGTTCTTGAGCATTCAATCCATGATAGGATTTTTGTTATTTTGAAAACATGATGCGAGCCCATTATTAGTGAGGGATGATGGGTGGTATATACACTGTGTTTTTCTTCTGCAAGGAGGCCACCATGGAAGAATGTGAGAGTACCAAGGGGATATGCAAGCAGTGTGGGGATAGCATTTTTAGGCGATGATGGGGGATCCTAAGAAGGAGATGATGGGATAGTAGCATTTGGATGGGTGGTATCTGGAGAGGGAGTAGGGGATATGCTAGGATCTGATTTTGTGGTAGCAGGCTCATGCAATGGAGACGGAGATGGAGCGGTAGAATCTTGAATGTCAAGAGGATCATGGGACAGAATGGATGGGGGACTGTGAGCTTGTGGTAGACTAGATGGGATGGTAGGATCTTGATCTGGAGGAGGGGATATGTTGGCATGCTTTGGATCAGGCTCTTGGCATGACTCATCGTGTGCGGGAGGCATGATAATGGAGTCATGGGGGGACTCTTCAACTGGGGAAGATGGAAGGATAGAGGATTCAAAATATTCCTAGGGATGGATGCTAGGAGTGGAGGAAGTGGATTGGATGTCATTGATAGGTTCGACGACTCTTGGAGTAGGGGGTGGGTGTTCAATGGATTTGGTAGATGTGATGGTAGGAGATGGGGACTTAGTGGATTCAGCGGACGTGATGGTAGGAGATGGGGACTCAGTGGATTCAGAGGATGTGATGGTAGGAGATGGGGACTCAGTGGATTCAGAGGATGTGATGGTATCATCAATGATAGGTTTTGGATGGAGAATGGTCTCGTCACTAATGACCATGGATGATGGGTTGGGATGGCATGGTTCCACGATTGCAATGTGTGGAGTGGGGGATGTTTCCTTTGTTATAAGTCCTTGGAGAAACTTGAATACGCTAGGCTGAGATGGCGAGGCGGGAGTGGATGAAGGTTTATGGATCAGTGGACTAGGATTAGATGGAAGATTAAAACTGGATGGAGGATTAAGGTAAGGATATGGGCATGGGGAGTTAGGATAGGATGACATGGACAGTGGATCATTGGTAGAAGATATGGGCGGCGTGTTGTAATAAAGGTATTGGGATGGTGGATTAGGATGGGAAGATGCAGGTGTTGGATTAATATAGGGAGATGCAGATGTTGGATTAGGGTAAGTTGGTGGGTGTGTTTGACTAGGATAGGAAGATGTGAATGTAGGATTAGGTTGAGCGGATTGGTATGGAAGATTAGGGTAGTGGGTACATGTGGATGAAGGATTGAGATAAGAGGATGTGGACAAGGGATTATGATGAGGGTATTGTGATGGCAGACTAGGATAAGAGGATGTGGGTGTTGGATAAGAGGATGATGTAGATAAAGGATATGATGGGTATGATGGACATCTCTTGTCAAAGGTAGCATAAAGAGTGTGATTAGGCACAGATGAAGACATGATGGGATAACTCGATGGGGTGATTGGATTTTGGAATGTGGGTGGAGAAAGCTTACTAGCAATGATAGTGTCAAGGGGATCTATGTCGTATACCTCTTGATCAACAAGACTTTCATTATCATCGTGACGAATTAGGTTTCCCTTGACCACTATTGATAGAGGATAAGAATTCATGATGATGAAAGGATAAAGATGATGGATAAAGATTTTGATGGAATCGACAAAAGCCCAAATCAGATTTTGGTCAAGCTCAGATCAAGATTGGACTAAAGCTCAGATTAGGATGATTGGATGATGCGATGGGATTGATTATGGCGATAAGATTTGATTATCAAAGGATGATTGCGACACCGAATCTACTTTGAGATGGAAGTAGATTGATTGGGTCAAAGACGATTGGATAAGGATGCGATTGGATTGGATTAGATAAGATCGATCGATGATTAATTGATAAGATCGACTGATGGATGATGAAAGAGACTACAAATCCCGTTCAGAGATTATCTTAGATGACTTAGGATACTGATTGATTGGATTAAAGGATACAAGGATGATTGCAGCACCGAATTCACTTTGAGATTGAAAATGGATTGATTGGGCCGACGATGATGATTAACTTAGGATGGATGAAAATCCTAAGAGGATGTTAATGATGATGATTAGATCAGATACTTCGGTCAATTTGGATAATAACCCGAGACAAAGTACAGGGGATTTGGATGGGGAAAGTGATGATTTGATTGGAGAAATAGATGATAGAAATGGATGAAAAAATACTCAAAATGAGCAAACGGTTGATCGGGATGGATGAATGATTACTCGGAATGAGTAAACGAATGATCATAACGATAGAACGAGGGTTCAGAATGATGAAAGGAGGTGTGAAATGTATGAATGTTTACTCGGAATGAGTAAACGGATGATCGAAATGATAAAAAAAGAGTTCAGAATGATGAAAGGATGTGTTAAATGGATGAGAGTTTACTCGGAACGAGTAAACGATGATCGGAATGACAGAACGAGAGTTCAAATGATGAAAGGATGTGTTAATGGATGAATGTTTACTCTGAACTAGTAAACGGATGATCAAAATGACAGAACAAGAGTTCAGAATGATGAAAGGATATGTTGAATGGATGAACGTTTACTTGGAATGAGTAAACAAATGATCGAAATGATAGAACGAGAGTCCGGAATGATGAAAGGATGTGTTAAATGGATGAATGTTTACTCGGAACGAGTAAACGGATGATCAAAATGATAGAACGAGAGTTTAGAATGATGAAAGGATGTGTTGAATGGATGAACATTTACTCGGAATGAGTAAACGGATGATCAAAATGATAGAACGAGAGTTCAGAATGATGAAAGGATGTGTTGAATGGATGAACGTTTACTCAAAATGAGTAAACAAATGATTGAAATGACAGAATGAGAGTTCAAAATGATGAAAGGATGTGTTAAATGGATGAAATTTTACTCAGAACGAGTAAATGGAGAGAATGGAATGATAGAATGAGAGTTCAAAATGATGAAAGGATATGTTAAATGGATGAGAGTTTACTTAGAACGAGTAAACGAATGATGGGAATGACAAAACGAGAGTTCAGAATGATGAAAGGATGTGTTAAATGGATGAGAGTTTACTCAGAACGAGTAAATGGAGAGAATGGAATGACATAACGAGAGTTTGGAATTATGAAAGGATGTGTTAAATGGATGAGAGTTTACTCAGAATGAGTAAACGGATGATCAGAATGATAGAACGAGAGTTCAGAATGATGAAAGGATATGTGAAATGGATGGATGTTTACTCGGAATGAGTAAACGAATGATTGAAATGATAGAACGAGAGTTTAGAATGATGAAAGGAGGTGTTAAATGGATGAGAGTTTACTCAGAACGAGTAAACGGATGAGAATGGTAGGGTATACCCCCCTCGAGGAGGCAGATGGTGAAGAAAAAGGTGCCCCGACCAACTTCTCAAAAGTATGAAGTGGTATATATCATCAGAAAGAGCACGAAAAAATGAGAAGAATTGTCTTTGAATGGAGTCAATCGGATAAATGGTGCAAAAATGGGGACCCCGAGAAGAAAGAGAAGAAGGACAGGTCTGCCACTCTGTAAGGACAGGTCCGCCACTCCAGGATAGGTCCGCCATAGCAGGACAGGTCCACCATCGGAAGGACAGGTCTGCCAAAGGATAAGTTTAAGCTTGATTTTTTGATGGATGGGTAAGGCAAAGGACCCAAAATATAGCAAACATGAAAAGAATTTAGCCAAACTGATAATGACTGGTTTTGCACGAGAAAGATAATTCAGGCAGCACAACCTTAAGATTTAGTAGAAACAGGTATGGCCAACAAAGTCTTCTACTCTAGGATGAACATGGTTGCTAAGGAGTCCTTGATATACACCCGGTACGTGAGGCCCAAACCGTGAACACCAACCCATTACAAGCATGAGTTGAGAACCTTAGCGAGATACTAAAGGCTCGGACCAACTCTTCACGTCATCCCGACGCTTTGCCAATTACAATGTGGTTGGATTGAGGTACAAATTTCGCTCTCCCCCCTTTATATACCCCGCCGGTACGTGTGGTTGGAATCGTCCCTTGGGGTGATGAAATCCCCAAGTAGGTCCCACTAAGAAAATGAAAAATGGGGTGACTCAAAGGACTTGGAAAGCTATAATTTCTCGTCACCCAGGATCGCCAAATGACGCAAGGGGATTGGATACGTCAAATAGCCTTCCACAAGCACACCAAACAAGGTTTGTTGACCCCTCTAATTAAACTATGTGCCTAATTTACCAAAGGAAAATTGGTAAAAACTTGAAATTTCACCTTAGGGAGGTCAGGTCCGCCACTCTGTAAGGATAGGTCTGCCACTCTAGCAGGATAGGTCCACCACTCTAGCAAGACAGATCCGCCACTTTGTAAGGAAAGGTGCGCCACTCCAGGATAGGTCTGCCACTCTAGCAGGACAGGTCCACCACTCTATAAGGACAGGTCCGCCACTCTAGCAGGATAGGTCCGCCACTCTGGCAGGACAGGTCCGCCACCGGAGAAGAAGAAGGTGCCCCAACCAACTTCTCAAAAGTATCAAGTGTTATATATCGTTGGAAAGAGCATGAAAAAATAAGAACTACCTTTGAACGGAGTCAATTGAACAAACGGTGTGGAAATGGCGGCCCCGGGAAGAAAGAGCAGAAGGACAGGTCCGCCACTCTACAGGGACAGGTCCGCCACTCTGTAGGGACAGGTCCGCCGCTCTGCAGGGAAAGCAAAAAATAGCAAACGTGAAAGAAAAAGACTCGTTTGTGGGTCCCACCGGGTGTGCCAAAAATGTGATAGGTCGAATGTAAGTGTTAGAAAATGATCAGCAAATAAAAGAGTGCAAATAAACACCAAAACAACCTACACCTCAAGATTAGCCTAAGTTGGAAACAACACAAGATAAAAGCAACAAATGGAACATTATACCTTGTCTCAAATCGATCCTTTGGTTGGCCCTTCGATCTTTGATGTGTATGCTCCTTGGATGACAAGTAGATGCAAGATGTGAAGTGTGAGATGCAAGATAGTTGGACAAAATGGATGCAAATGGCTAAGTGTAGATTGAGAAACAAAACTGCAAGAGTTTGGCTAGCAAAATGATCTCTCCCAAAATAAGAGAAAAGAGGGGGTATTTATAGGAATTTTGAGAATTCCTAGAAGAGATGGACGGTTGAGATTGAGCCACCAATGATCAAGATGTAGGGCTAAGGTGAGTTGAGAACTCACAAACCCTCACATCTTGACATGTGGCACAGGGAGAGGCTTAAAAAAGTGAGGTGGACATGAGGTGTAAGAGAAGTACATGACATGGATGTACTTCAAAGGACCATAGGGATTTGGTCAAGATATCCTCATAAAGGATGTCCTTGTCCCCATGTGGGTGAGAGGACATGTGGGAAGGAGTGAAGGAATTAAAAATTCCTTTTGAGTGCATTGGGGGATTAAAAGTGAATTAAAAATTCACATGGGGAAGTGGAGATGCCTTGCCCAAAAGGAGAAAGCCTTTAATAAGGTTGACTCAATTAAGTGATTAGGATTGTGCAAGTACTTGATGAGACTGATTAATGAAGATTAGAAGAGAGTTAGATTTCACATGTGACTTGATGTGACAAGTCAAAGATTACATGGGGAAGAGTAATGAAGGATTAGGTGAGGGTTAGGTGGCTAAGAGAGATTAGAGGCCAACTTGCAAAAGTTGGAGGATGTGACACATCCTAATGATGAGATTAGAAGAAGGATTAAGATTAGATAAAGATGATGGAGGATGTGACATAAAGGGAATTAAATAAATAGAATATTTATTTAATTTAATTGATGGAAGGAGGATTAAAGAGATAAGGTATTACTGATTAAATACCTTAGGGATTTGGCATAATTAAATATATTAATTAAATAATAGCAGTATTACTTAATTAACAAAAATAAGATGAAAGGGGATGAATTTGGATAAATTAAGTGTCCAAATTTAGATGTCTACAGGTACATCCCTCTCTCTAACAACAATCTGATCTACCTCCTGCCTCCATCCAAGATGGGCAAGAGTCTCCTCCAATAACTCACACAACTATGCGCCCTCGATCCCTGGTGGACCTGGATCCTGAACACCGCCTCTCAGAATGTTCTGAGAAGCCTGCTGCTCCTCACAGTCAAAATCATGAGCAACATGTGGAGGTGAGTTCTGTTGACTACCCCTGTGTCTATCTCCTCGACCTCGACCACGACCTTGACCTCTCCTAGGTGGCATGATCTTGCACAAACACACCAAGGTGTAAGACAAGATATGCAACTTAAATCCTACACAAAAACTTAATGGTTTCCAAATTAACCCAGAGTTCCTAGTGTTTAAACCTAGGCTTTGATACCAAGTGTAAAACCCCATCCTGCAACCTAGAGGACTATGCAATACTACGAAAGCACAACTATTTTTTTTTTTAAAGTTTAAACAAGATGAGAAAAGTATCCTAATCTAACCACATACATCCTCTAGGCTACGCAACATGTCTACATGTGAACACCATTACTTATAAATTTAACCAACCATAGCATATGAATATTAAACTCAAGATACAACTTAAAACAAAGCATTAACCAGTGCAAGATAAATCTAACAAATAAAAATGTATTAAACATATTTCCACAGATACAACACCATTAAATCCAATAATGAATAGATCATAAATATTATTACAATTACATCATAAAGGTCCACCTCGATACAAATGAGGTATTACAATTATACATAATGAACCACAATTATAATGAAGAAAGGGAAGAACCACTCCAGAGAACCACATGAGCTCCTCAAACAAGAAGATCTCGCCATCATGAACGGAGAAGAAACTCAACAGTGTAAGATGCACGCCACCCAACCATCTGGTACGCGCATGCCCAACCCCCGTTCTAGGAGATAGTAATAGCTAATCAAGGCAATCCTACTACCTCTAGACACAATTGACATACATAATACTCACAATACATATAACCAAGAACTATGATCACATTGCTTCCAGAATCACTGAATCAATTAAAAACACAATACAAATAACCTGAATATTGTCATAGGAGGAGTGCCATCACAAAGGTTTCATTGGTTGTCCAAAGGAGATCTTCCTAAGTCTCGGCCCCCCTCTAGGGTTATCCTGGTAACCTCTCATGATTTCGGCCCCACATGTACACCAGTGCGGAATTGGTTATCTTTCGAAAAGACAAGATAATGATCTAGCCATTCTAGGCCTTCTCGACTCATCTCAAGTCTCATACAAGCCCTTGAGCCAATGAGCAAGGCTAAATATCTTGTTATATGTGTTAAGCTAATAGATTATTTAATTCCCACTTGATTATACTGACTCCCACATGAGTTGTCCTGGGACCACTTTGTGTCCTGACCCTCACTGAAAGCCACTCCCCTATTGACAACACATAACCTGAACTACATGCCAAGGGTAGATAGTGCACTAAGAACTGACAATAATAACCCATACACCTCAAAGGTAACACATCTCTACAGATGTCCAAAATAGAAACCCAATACGTGCATTACCCAAGAAACTCAAAGGGTGAACTAAAGTTACCACAACCCTTTCACAATTACAACTCTGGAAGACTTAGATTCACATAATGACAAATACTTCCCCCCAGTACACAATTATAGAAACAGGTGCTTTTATAAATACAACTTCAAGCATTTAAAGAAGTGCTATCATTTGGATTTCCTAAATCCATACAATCACTTTCGCATATTTAAAATGCGCCATTGAAATATAGTTCCAACATAAAATTTAACAACGAAGAAAACTAATTGTACATCTTATAGTTTCCACAAGTACTCATAAAATTAACTTAATTGCACAATAAAACAATTAAATCATTTAATTTAATTAATCATACTTCTAATAATTACTGTATTACTCACACATTAAATAAATAAATATATAATATGTATATATATAATTAGATATAATTATATATATACCTATTTTTTTTTTAAAAAACAAAGGGGTAAAAACTTTATTGAAACACAAAAAACAACATTACAAAAGAGTCAAGAGACCAAAGTCCCCAGGAAAATCCTGCCCACCAAGCAGGAAAAGACAAACAACACCATTAACCATCACCTCCTCCTTCCCTATCCTTAGCAAGAATTCTCTCAAAATCAGGACGAAGAGCCGGAGAGACCATTTCCCACTCCTCAATTCTCCATCCATCAGCATACTCAGACGCCCATTTCGCCAAGCAATCAACAACCCTATTCCACTCCCTTGGAATATGAGCGAAAGTCACCAACTCCATTAATGAACTAACCCGCAAGATCTGTTGCACCACCCCTGCCAACTGCCAACTGACATCCTCCACTTTTTGCTTAATAAGTAAATTGATCAAAACCTAGGAATCAGATTCACAAACAACAATTATATATATACCTATTAATATATTATTTAATTACAAATTTAATTATAAGGATATTTATACTTTCTCCCCATTTTCATTTACAAATAACTACAATACAATTTCCAAACAAATGTATATATATATAAAACATATACATATATTATATATATATATATTATATAAAATATATATTATAAATAACATATATATTATATATATTATATATATATCAATATATTATAACCTAACAAATATAATAAAACAAAACCCCAAATCGAAATCATATATGCCAAACTCTGAGCACGTGCGGGTTTCAACAACCTGCAAAGGCTGTGTTGGGGCGTTGGCCACAACCGCACCCATATGAGGGGTGTGTTGTGGGTGAGCAGCACTGAGCGCTGCCTCCCACAGTGTGCCTCTCATATGAGCTGTTGTGGGGGCAACTCCCCAACCTTATACAAAAAATGCATTTACTACGTTTTTTAAAAGAAATGCCTAAATAAATTTACATCGATTTTTTTTCCTGTATCATCTAATTTTGCCATACGACGATTTCTTGCATTTAAAATAATAGTGTTTAAAATAAATTAAACTCATTTATATATATATATATATATATATATATATATATATATATATATCTGTGTGTGTGTGTGTGTGTACATATACATATATAATTTAATATATATGTATATATATATATATATATATATATCTATATATTTATATATAAATAATTTCAACATTGATTCAAATTGAGCAAACAAATTGCACATAAGAAGTTTTTCTACAGAGAAAATTTAAAGAATTCATTTTCCTAGATAATTTAAAGAAATAGGGAAACCAAACAGAATAATGATTTTCTACAGAGATCCATAATTCCCTTTGTAACAATCTTTTTTGAATGAACAAATTACACAGAGGATTTTTAATTCTTTTCTACAGAGGTTTCACTTTCACGACAATCTTTTAAAAGAAGAAACAAGAACTTCTACAGTATTGAAAATATTTTCCCTAAACTTATCCAAATTGCATTAGAGTAATTTAAATAGTTTTTGAATACAAAATTCACAAAAAAAAGTAAAGGAACCTGTTCCAGAAGAAACTGTTGCCTCGAGAATTGTTGCTGAGCTTCTCTGTAACTTCAAATTGCCAATGTAGCCAAAACTTCCTCCAGTAAATTTTCCTCTTTTTCAGAAAACACACAATACATAGCCAAGAACTCTACAACAAAATTCTAAAACAATTCCTCCGAGAGATCCACAATTTCCTCACCAATTTTCAACAACCCACACAAAAACTCCCATATAACAACTTTCTTTTTTTTCCCAAATACCTCTTTCAAGAATGAATTTTCAACAATTAGATACAAATTTCTAACTCAGAGTTATTTCAACAAAATATCTTTTCCCTTAACAACTTAGATATTTTCCATTCACATGAATTTAAATATAATAATACAATTTACTAATTGCAACCAATTTAAATATTCTTATTTATTTTATTACCATTTATTTTTAATAATAAAATTTACTCAACAACATAACCAAATTAAATTAATTAATTAATTAATTAATTCTAAAGCCTTCACAACAATAATTCATTTAATTAAATATTTAAATTAAATACACATTTAATCTACCAAATTAAATTTGCACAATAATAAAATACCTATAACAACAATGATAAAACTAAGACCAAACTTAAACTGACAACACACTGTACTAGGGTAAAGGTATGACTAGGTAGCCCGTTACTATCTCCCAATATTACTGTTGAGTAGTGGACATGCTCAGACCTGTGAAACTAGGTGAAGCTAATGTCCTGTACCTGCAATCCTGCAAACAAGCAAATGTCGAGCATGTATACATATAGTAATTCATGCACATCGTGAAGAGAGAATCGCGGAAATCACAAGGCACTTGCAAGTGAGTGATGCAATACCGTTTTCTTCACCAATACAATGTCACATCAACTGGCGAGATAATATATCAATTAAACTATGATAAGCAAATATAGCAATGTCATCACAACTAAGCATCTATGCAAACATAAAGCATATTTAAACATAATCACCATGCATTTAATGTGTCATCACATCAATATAGTCTATCATCGCTCCACTGTCAGCAATAGAATAACCATAACATAAAACATAGTCTAACAAAGTATCTGAGCTATCAAGAAAACATAACAAATCGGAGGGGTGTCACAACAACGACTTTTGTATAGACCTTTTAAATTTTTTTTGCAACATCTTCCATTTGCAATATTTCTATTTCATCAACATCTTTGATCATTAAGCTGGTGTTTTCAATTTGTTCGAGAATTTTGCTACAGTGCTCCAAAACAACTCTTTCACATTTGTCCATAATGGTTTCAACAATGTTGTTTTAATTTACATAGCCATGTGGGCTTGAAACAATGATTTCCGATTCATTTTTTGAAACATCCATAGTATCAATTATCTGGTGTTCAAAGGAATTCAATAAAATTAAGGTTAGTATCTAGGAATGAGAAGAATAAAACTATTCATAATATGTTTTCAATTTGATTGATTTAAAATAATTTCATAAAGTTATTGAATATGATGAAGTTATTCATTCTTTTATAAGCGTGAAGGTGAATGTTCAATGGTAGAAATATAAATTTCATCATCATAGAGCTTATTTATTTTCTCAAATATAATGCTTTGACAATATTTATTTAATTGAACATTTGTTTAACTCATAAATATTTTTTAAATTTTTAGTGAAATGATAAAATAATTGTAACTATCAATTTAAGTAAATTTGTCTAAAATATACATTGTATCATCATTTAATCAAATATATCTATTTTATAGTTTTCAAATAATGAAATTATATAAACCATGTGAAATTTAAGTTAATTTATAAAACATAAGACTAATAATGCATCATATAAATAAAATTCATAAGCCATATAATCATTTATAAAGCATATAAACATGTTTAGTCTAACCATCCATCATTCACCTTAATACATTATAAATAATATAAATAAATTATCTATAACAATATAATCCACCATAAAGTATATGAACATATTTAATCCATAAAGTATATTATTGAGCTTAATAAATAAATAAAATATAACCATACATAAAGAATATAAAAGTATTTATATGAACCATCCATGATGTAGTTTAATAAAGAAATCAGAAAATCACAATCACCAATAACATAAATAACATGCACAAGTCATATAACCATGCACAAAGTATATAAAATGTTCATATGAAATATGTAGTATCTAGAGTAATACATAGATTACATAATTTGTAATATCTATATTTATTTAGGATTTAATAGTAATCTTCCATTTTTTTTTCAAGTAGTTTATGAACGCATCATGTATAATATTGGAATTTCCTTACTTGTATTGTTCATCATAGAAAATTTCACGTATGAATCTAGGAAATCCCTGAACCTTCAAAGAGGCCTTGTACATGTTGCTGAAGAGTTCTTTTGCTCAAGTGATTTCAAAGTCTTCAATTAGTTTTTGCTTACATCCTCTATTTCATTTATTATTTGTGTAAGATGTTCATTCATTTATCTCATGAGTTTATCCATCTTTGTTTCAATAATCCCATTTGATCCAATAGACTTGGTACAATTTATGGGGGCATTAACTGAATTTTGAGTTTCTGAACTTTGAGAATCCATATTCTGTATAGAAATGAAATAGGTTAATACATGAAATAAAATAATTCAATATAAGTACACATCATATTAGAAATAAATGGATATTTAGTAGTCATACACATTACACAATTTCATTTTTTTCTTAGAGTGTATGAAATAAGGCTTAAAGGTTATGACTTTTTATTGTTGTTTTTTTGTTTAGTGGAGAGCTTCAAGTAATTAACTTATACCTATTATAGAAATTATGTTATAGTGTTAATTATTTCCAAAAATTTTATTAATAAATTTATTTTCATACAGTGCCCTAGAAAGTTAAGAAAGGACAATGAGATGAATTTGTGCATAGAAGAGAAAACTGCATCAATATATTAACAATATTTGTTACATCAAATAATTTCTATGGCTTTTAGTCTATTTTGCTTTGCCTTTCTTTTGGCCACCTATTTTCCTTTTTTCATATTTGTCATATGTGAAGGGTGGCATAATTCTTAGTCCTTTCAGAGCTTTGACATGTGATATTGCCACAAACATGAGACCGCTTCTTTCAATGGGGCCTATATCAATTGTAGCCTTTTGCAGTGTTAGTCCCTGTGATTTGTGTATCATTAGAGCCTAAACCAATCTCAAAGGTATTTTTTTTGTGGTACCCCTATCAATTGTTGGAATTGGAACCCTTTGGGAGTGGTGATCATCAAATGGAATTCCAAAGTAACTATCAAAATCTATAAGTACATACAATGGCGGTTGAGGTGTTACACTTCTAGGGGTGTAGACAATACTTCAAATATATCCTAGTGCTCCATTGACAAGACTTGCTTCTATCCATAAGTTCGAAGTTAGCATCACCCTTGCATTGTTGTTGAGTAGTAATTCCATCTCCAACTCATCATTTCCATCTCTTTCTATTATAGAAGTAAGTGATGTTTTTATAGCAATGCTTCGTGCAACAAGATTTGATAACAAATAGAGTTTTCTTCTGTTATGGCTATGCACATTACCATTTGTAGAGAATAAATGAACACTATCTTTGAACTCTTCATTTTCTGTACTGCTCATGTTGGTATTGGATCTAGACATAAGTAAAATCCAATCTTCTATTGTAGGGCTTGCATCTCTTATGTTTGATAGAAGAAGACAAAACCTTTCTTGCTCAATGTCTTGTCCATTTTGTCTGAAAATGTTATCTAAAGTGACTATTGTTTGGAATTGTTCCCAAAGTAGCTTTGCACGCTTTGTACTGTTGTATGAGGGTTTATCATTTCCTAGAGGCAATTGTGCCAAATCTCCAACCGATATCATAGAGACACCTATTTGAAAGAAACGTATTATAAAAGTATTTTAATAATGATGAAAGTGTGATCGATCCTAGAATATTCATAAATTCAAGAATGGAAATACTAAGCATACCTCCAAAAATTTCATGGCTTCTTGTGGGAAATGCTTGTCGTAGAGGAGAGTCTATGTTTTTTAGTAACCTCTCTCCCAGAAAGCTCATTTCATCTATCAATATATATTTAATGTGAGAGATCCCCTCTTGGAAACTTGTGGTCTTATTCCCTGTAATTCACTAAAATCTTTTATAGATATTCTCAGCTTAGAATGAATTGTCAACGCTCCAATGTTGAATGCCACAACTCCGGTTGGTGCAAGTAGAAGTAAAGGAAAGCATTCTGGAGATGCTGTATTTTCCAATGCTTGATTGATAGCACCAATTAAATATGACTTACCTATTCCTATTGTGCCTTGTATTATCATAAACAAGGGGGATGCATTATGATATGTATGATAATGGGAGATTATAATAGGTTTTTCTTTGTTTTGTTTTTCACTGAGGTTTTTGTAATCCACACATTGAGGTATGCCATCATAAATTAGGAAACTTGTATTTCTCATAGTGGTAATGAATTTTGTAGCTAAATTTTTGTATTATTCTCCCTGAAATTCATGACACCAATCTATTTGTCAATCTATATCTCTTCTTCCCAAAATATATATTTTTGAAACTTGGAAAATCTGTCGATGATGAAGCCTAGATAGAATTTCCAATTCATTTTTTGTGGTAGTACCTAGAGCATCGCTGTTGTCTTCAGATTTAAAATATGTATCATTTTCGTTATTTTCAGCAACCCCTATTCTTTCTAGGTGTCATGGAATGTAATTGAAGTTATCCCATGTTGTGATTATCAATTTGTCATTGCCACAAATATCTATTTGTATGTCACGAAAAGGATTATACAACAATAGTTTTGAAGTGCAAAAATTGATCCACTTGTTTGAGTCATGTGTAGGAATTGTTAGAAACCTAGGAAATACTCTTACAATAGCTCCTTCTTTACTCGGACTCCATAAGTTTTTACCTTTTCTTTTGTGGTTATAAATCCATGATTTTGCAACATTGATAAGGCAAATAGATTCCATAAATAGGGACCTATTCCTATATGCATGGATGAAGGATATGTTGTGTTGCTCATTCTCATCATTCGTATTTAAGTTGACACGTTTGAACACCTTTTTTGAAACATTTAAATTTACAAACCTTCTACTACTCTCTACCAGTGGGAGTTCCAATAGCATGTGGCTTGCTTCTTGGGCTCCAATATCCCTTTCTATTAGTGTTTTAGTGAGAAGCTTTTTGTAAGCTTTTGCTGCTAAATCATAAGGATCTTGTACATATATTAAATTTTAATATATATAAAATACGTCGAGAGTTATCATTCTCTAATTTTCTTTTTTGATTGATTTATCTTTGTGATCAAATCTTTGATTTCTCTTTATGATTAAAAATATTATTTATTTATTTATTTGTTCTTTTAGTTTATGCAAATATTTAAATTATTTTTATTATTTATTTATTTGTTCTTTTTGTTTCATCAAATCTCTTTGATTTGATTTTTTTGTTTCATCAAATATCTTTGATCTTTGTTTTTTTGTTTGATCAAATCTCTTTTATTTGATTTTTTTGTTTCATCAAATCTCTTTTATTTGATTTTTTTGTTTCATCAAATCTCTTTTATTTGATTTTTTTGTTTCATCAAACTAAATAAATAGAAGGAAGAATTTATTTGAAACTTGAAAGATAGAAATTGAATAAAAAACTTTGAAAATCTCCATAGTCCCTTACAAACCCTGCTCGACAATCTTTGTTTCATGCAAATGCGAACAAAAACAAAGACAAACGTTTTAACGCTCAAAAAATTGCTTGAAAACATTAAAAATATTCAAACTTCGAGATTTATCACTCAACCTTGTCACTAATAGTGATTCCCTTTTTGGGTAAAAATCACTAAAGAACCATCTATGTTGAGTGTATGGAAAAACTGTGACTTTGCTAGGCAAAGAATCACTTTAACACATCGTTCACAATTTATCGTGAGGTCTTGACCATTTTTATCAGACAATATACACAACCAAAATGCATTCTAGCAAATAAAGTGGGAGCAACAACAATAATCAAGTTCTAGACTCAAATAGAAGAGATTTACATACCAAAAACATAATGTTAAAAAAGAAAAAAAAGATCATAGAGACATCCATTTGTGCATAGTATGAGGATTTTCCTGCTGCTTTCTCTCCAAGTGCTAAATCACTTTTTCTCTCACAAGATCAATTCTACAGACAAAAAAGTAGAGTCCATTTACAAAATCTCAAAGACACTTATTAGATCAAATTCTAAAATTTCAATTATGATAAATCAATTCCCTGCATATTCCAACTCCTTTTCCCATTATCAAAATCCAACAAAATATACATTCATTTAATTTCTCTATGTGTAACTCTAAATTTGTTTTATGGAGTCTCTGCATATTGATTTGTGTATTTGATTAACCTACATATTTCATGTAAGGGTATACATATTTACCCTCCCAGGAATAAACATCACATAGAAATGCACAAGCATTTCATCATTTAATTTGTCACAAAACTAAAGACCAAGTCCTCTGAGATTTACATCGATATCCATGAAGCTTTGGACATGGTGTATCATCTATATCAAAATATCAATACACTTCTATGTCGAAGTCATATTTGTATGTATATTAGTCTCCCTTGCTAATGCCAAATCTGTTCCTCTCCTTATCTTCAAGTGAAAAGGATTATAATTTCCCGCATTCCATCCTTTAGATTGATCTAACCCAGTGTGTTGTCTCCTCAAGGGACACACAAAATTGTGAAAAAAATTCATAATTTTAGGCTACTGTTAATTCACCAAGTCTTAGTCTTCTCTCTACTTGTATTAAAATGCTGTCAGACATGTATTTCCTTTTATTTGATGAGGGTTATCTTTTGAGAATGTGAGATTTGAGTCTCTCAACATTTGATAATCGCATAGGCTTCAATATGAATTCTTCTGCACCTCCCAAAAATAACCTATTTAAAGCCACAAAGATTATTGAATCAGGGTTCCTCTTTATGAATATGTCTCATGAATGCTAATAATGTGAACAAACCTCTAAGATAAATACAGTGCATAGTAACCCTTACCTTCTTGTTCTGGACTCCACATTTTTTGACGACATGATCACTACAAGAATATCCTTTAGTGTTGATGACTCCTATTACATGGAAATTGTTCTAGAGAGTAAGAAAAAAGAACCCATTTTATTTTTCATCTTTCCCAAATGAACTTGAAATTTCTCAAGTAGGCTTGAATAATCACAAATAAAAGAGGGATTGAACGAATACCTTGACTCTCCTAAGCAAGTCATAACTAGTGAGCCCTGGCATACTATAGTCGGTGACTATCATATTCACCTTAATTTTCTGCATCACAAGACACACATAAAAGGATTCAATCAAATCTAAATGGAACAAAGCAATTCCAAGACACAAACCCATGAATTGCCCCAAGATCTTGGATTCCATGCACACCTCAACATTGAGGCCTTCGCAGTCATCTTCCAAACCAAAAAATTCTAGAGATTTTCTCACACAATCAACACTCATCATTGCCTTGACACCAATAAATGAATTCATAAAAAAAAGAGCATTCTCTAATCCCATCAAGGTTAGTGCCCAAATTTCAGAATGGGTACAGACAACATTTTATTTTCCAGTATAAAGAAAAAATTACCTTTATAAGAAGAGTTTCCTAAGAGGCATTCGATGATTTTTCTATCCGTAGGACTGCCATCAACAACAAGTACATGGAATTCATACGCACTAGCCTCTTTGTGATTTTGCCCCATTTCCGCTTCAAAAGCTAGAAAAACCCCCAGATTCCAATCATAATGAGAGATTCTAAGGCTAAACAATATTGATTCTCAAAGCTGAATCCCATTAAATTTTCACCACCAGATTTCCCAAGTTTTCCAAATATTCCCAATTTAAAGACCAAGCTCTCCAAATGCAAATTGTAGATCGAATCAAAATTCTCTGAAATTCATTCCAAATTTAGATACCCACTTAATATTTCAATCCAAATTTGAGTACCCACTTCCCAATTCAATCCAAATTTGAGTACCCACTTTTTGTTTCAATCCAAATTTCAATACCCACTTACTATTTTGATCTAACCCAATGACCCGAATGCTTTGCTTGACTTAGATTTTTGGATGAAAGAACTAAATAACCCTTCCGTGGGTAAGAAGCAAATCAAGCTCCAAATTCTATTTCATGTGGATGAGGATCCTTTGTAAGGATCGAATCTTACTGTATATATTGACGCTGACGGTAATCTTACAAAATCTCCCTATTGACAATATTTTACGGTTGATAAAGAAAGCTTAAAAAATATTTGAACTCCGAGATTTAAAAACATTAAAAACAAGAATACATTTGCCGCATGCATTTGTAACTGAAGCCTCTTCCACTTCCCTACGTGCATTTGAATTCCACCATTCTGCATTTGTAACTGAAGCCTCTTCCACTTCCATATGTGCGTTTGAATTATGCTAGACTTTGTAACTGCCATTTCTTTTTGTTTGCATAGATCTTCAAACATGTGATGCCACTATAGGAACGCCTCTTGATGTAATCACAATTGACTGCACAACTATTGGACCCTGCACAACTATTGGACCCTGCACAACTATTGGCCCTCTCCCCTAATTGTAGTTTTAAAATAAATTAATAAAGTAATATTTAAATATAAAAGCTTTCCTTTTTGTATCCAAATCATTTCATATAAAAGCAACCTTTCTATTTTAGAAACTAATATTTATCTAATTTATCATTTTAAAATAAAAAAAAAATAATATTTAATAATTACTAATTGTAGTTTTAGAATAAATTAAAAAAGTAATATTTAAATATAAAAACAACTTTTCTATTTTATTGTTTCTTTTTTTGCATGCAAATCATTTCATATAAAAAAAATCTTTTATTTTTAATTATTTTTAGAAACTATTATTTATCTAGTTTATCATTTTAAAATTAAAAAAGTAATATTTAATAAAATAATTTAACAATTACTAATTGTAGTTTCAGAATAAATTAAAAAGATAATATTTAAATATAAAAACAACCTTTTGATCTTATTTTTTCCTTTTTGCATGCAAAATCATTTCATATTCTAAAATTAAAAGACATTCTCATTTTCAAAAAATCATAAAATATTTTGAAATACAGATCAAAGTTTTATTTTGAAAAATGTGAACAACTTATCCACAATCATATTATCTGACAAAACTGAACCAACAAAAATCAGGCATCATCTCAGAATAATATTGAGATTTTGTATGTTACAAAAAATGCTTACTAGAGATTTCTCACCATACCCTAGCCACAACATTACTTAGATCAAAAAACATGCATCTTGTGTTGTTCTAGCTAAGAGAAGCCTCACTTATCCATGTGTACATTTGAAAGGAAATTCCAAAACTTGACGTGCAGCTCCATGTGACTGAACTGAAATATGATTTAATTTATTCATTGCCTTAAGTTTCTCTATAAGTATGAGATCTAATCATCAAATAGCCATTTTATAAAACATAGCTATATAAAAAAATGGCTAAAATTGGTTTATCCTTGACAAAACTTACAAAGCATGTCCTCCCGAATATGTAATGCAATAAACTCTGATTAATACCGTACCAAGTAGTATCTTGGCCTATAGAACAACATACACAGCTAATTTTCTTTGTGTAACTACATTCAATTGAAAATAATGGTAGAAAAGACGCAGTGCAAACTGACTTGAATCTAAAGAATTTTGATACATCGCCAAACAAGAAATGCTCCCTAAGATTAGCAAGAAAAGATAAAATTAGATGGATGCTGCTAGAAAATGGCGCAGGCTCTTTGAGCATTCTTCTGTTGATTCTTACCTACACATAAATTGATACTTGTACCCTTAACCCATTTTTCTCTGTTTAAGAATTGTTTATGCATGCTGTAAAAACATAAAGAACATAAAAAAAATAAAATCATATTGGAGTGAAAGGAGATCTTGCATATTAAACAAGTACCAAATACTATAAGTATCAAATGTATCAAGCAGTAATCTAAAGAACTTGTGCAACGTACAATCAAAAAGAATAATCAAACTTGAATATTACCCTCTGCAGAAAAACCCTCACATAAAGCTTTAATGCATTGCATTTTAAAATTGAAGATGTAGATACCCTAATAATGGTTTGATTTTGAATACTAGTAATAACAATTAATACCAAAAATTCTATTGCACAGTTCTTTAAGAACTTGTAAACACCATTCATCCAGCAGCTTAAACACCCTATCTAATATATTGTTAGTTACAAAAAAAAAGTTCATAAAATAGAAAAAAATGAGGCTTAGTAATAAGAATCATGTTTGAGTTTTGGGAGATCCTCTACAACCTGCTTCCCAATGTTGGTATAACAATTTTAAATTCTTGTACCTACAAAACCTCTTATAGGAAACGGGATACTACATTTCTAAACCCCGCATAAATAAATACTTAAATCTTACAGATAAAATGATCTGTACCTATAGAAAACATGACTACAAAATAGAAAAGGCCTTTGGTGAGACCTATAATGTCAAGACCATTGTAGGCTCCATATTCCATTGTCCTAAAACATAGCTTCAGAATTTTTGGAGAACGCCTTCCAACAATGTATGCACAATGAACCAACAACAAATGCACTTGCTCACAAATTTTATGTGAGCTACATTAACTTTAACTCCATCTTGAGAAGCAGGGATCCTAAACCTACAAAATCTCATGCAAGACTGTGAGATCACACGTCTTGGGAATAAGCAACTCTAAATAAGCAAGCACTATGGAAAAATAAGCAACTCTAAATAAGCAACTCTCGTAGCATTGTAAGTAGGCTAAACGAGCCAAGTGATGACAATTTCTGAGTCAATGATAGTCTCTTTCCCGGTCGTGAATGTTCCTGCTGGGATGGAAACATGCTCTTCTCCCACAAAGATTTTGCGCAACCCTAGAAAATAAAAGGAAGGAAGTTGGGCATTTAATAAGAGGGGAGTGAAACCAACCTGCTCGGAGCAGAAAGAGCGCCTTTCCCCAGTTGGAGAGACCCCGTGAAAACAGAGGAGCCGAGGCTGGGAAGGCAATAAGAGAATGTTTCGTCATGTAAATCAGTCGTTTGTGGAAGAAAGGAAAGAGAGTCCCTCCCAAAGCTAACCAAACTGGGCGTCAACTGAATGAGTCCTGTCATAGAATACGCGCATCTGAATATAGATTCCTTTACGCACTGTGATCTCACAGAGAGCGTCTTAGATAACGATTGATCCACCTCTGATTGATTGCATCTGTTATGTACACACGACTTACATCCGTTATGATCTCTTGGCTCTTTGACTTCCATCCTCTTCAACTTCCATCTATTACAAACTGGTCCACTTCTATTTCTAATGTTTGACTGCCAGCATACACGTCAAAATAAATGCAGGGAATAAAAATATACACAGACTCGTTAATGCCACTATAAGAAACCTCTCGACTTAATCAATCAAATTATGACAAATACCTCAATAATCATGAGTTTCTCCTAAAAGAAATAACAAATAAACCAACCGGTTTGTGTATCCCGAGAAAAGGCTAAAAAAAACACACGTTTAAAAAACATAAAACCCAATAAGATCCACGTTTTTATTTGATTGATATTCGTTCCAGAAAAGAAACAGCTCATTAAGGTCCGACTTCTTATTTGATATTCCGCGGTGGGAGTAATCATGGAGAGGCTGGTGGAGTCACTGGAGAAAGCATATCAGTCCTTGGTTGCATCCGCCGCTAACGTCTTCGAATCCAACGAGGGCTCGGAGGGTTCGAAAACCGCCTACACAGACGCCGCCCTGGAGAAGTTCAAGCAGCACTGGGAACTATTCAAGGTGTCGTGTGACCAGGCAGAGGAGTTCATAGAGTCGGTGAGGCAGAGGATCGGCTCGGAGTGCCTCGTTGACGAGGCCACAGGCACCCTCGCCCACACTAACGTCGGCATCCCGCCTATCAGTGCCGTGCGCCTCGAGGCCATGAGCAAGGCCGTCCGCTTGCTCGTCATCGAGCTCCAGCACGGCTCCGCTTCCCCGAATTCTAATTCCTTCTCGCACCCTCTCCCGCCCCCTGCCTCCGCCTTCGATGCTCGTTTCGGGGACGACGCCTCTCACTAGGCACCTCAACCTTCTTCTGCTGTAAACAAGGTACATGAGATCGTATTTGTCAAGATTAGTTTGATGGCAAATTAATTTCTGCAAAATTTATTCTCTTTAATATGGACAGTGGAAACATATAAAATCTCTCCAGATTAGTTTTAGTTTGGGTGTTAATTCACCTATAGTAAGTGCATATGCTGCATAGGAATGGAAGTTTTCTATTCTTTTATTTTTGTTTTAAATACAATTCAATAAATCTCGTGTGATTTTGGGGTTTAGGGCTTGAGGGTTTAGGACTTAGGGTGTCACGCTAGAATTTAGCTCAGACCACGGCCTTACTAAATGTCATTTCTGATGGAGTTATGGGCTGAATTATCGCTGTTGAAATTCTGAATTCGAGTTATTCTTGTAGGATATTCTCTATTCACATTGCACAGCAGCCCCAACAATGTGCTCTGAGTACAAGATTTTTCTCTTTGGACGGCTCTTAACTTGCACCTCGGGACTTTATTTCTTCCTATCAAATGCACCTGGGACTTGCACCCTGCCTCTTCTTTTTGGGATATGCAATAATTTTCTTCTGATTATAAGAAGTATTTTTCTTTGGTTCTTTTTCTTTTGTTTGTTAAATGCACTGTAACCCTCCAACTCACATGTCAAAACTAAGTGGGTTTCTCTTCTGGTAAATTTGCGTAGACTTGCACCTACCCTTGTCTATGGTATGCTACACCCAGATAATATGGATGCATTGGTTTATCCGATTTCAACACTTGGTCATGTCTCCTGGGGATTGGAAGCTGGGGTTCCACTGTGAAATCCCAATACCCATTCTTAAACCATTTGGCTCAAGTAAATATGATTTTTTTTGATTGGTACCTTGGGAATTTTTTAGCCCAGTCCGAGCTGGTTGAGGCTACAAATAGGGGATCTCATCTCCTGCATTAACACAAATGGTCCAAACCTGCGAGCTCAGCACCCCAGTAGAGGCACAAAGTCCGTAAGCTAAATGGTCCTGTGGGGGTTTGAATAATGGTGGCAATGAAAATAACACCAAAGTGCTCTCCATGTCCTTAGCAGCAATCTAATAGGAAATTTTAATGAAATATAACTTAAGCTTTTGTTTCTGGTTTATTATTCTTTGTTTTTGGCTTAGTGTATTCTATATGCTATACAATAGGCTACCTGAACGTTCACGCTTATGGGTACATTAGGGGTTAGGACATGCTGATAGGTTCTTGGCATTGCATTTTATGATTTTTATACAGAATTTAGAAAAAAAATTGGAAGTTTTATTGATGTTAATGAATGCTAAAAGTAACTAGAGCTTTGGTTTAATCATCTTTAGTTGCATTATAAGTATGGTTCAAAATGATAATTCTAAATGCGTAGTGGGAATGAAAGAGTTTATCTCAGGAACTTGTAAATGTTTTTCCACAAATATTGGAATGTTTTGTGGGTTATAATATCAAAATTTGAATCCTGGTGGACTGTAATGTAGATCTGGCCTAGAGTATTTTTGTGGCCCATAAAATAACTACGCAAACAATGCCAACCCATGGTTAGTTTATCACTTTATTGTCTTGGATTTATCAGTAGATTTTTGGCAATGGAAGTCTATCTGTTGAGCCAAATGATGTATGATTATCTGCTATAATGGGCATATGCGTTTAGGGCAACTTTAGGCCTTACTATGGTGTGATTAGGAGGTATTGCAGTTTGAGTTTTAATTTATTAATGATAATTGTAGATGCTGCTTACGAGTAAGATAGTTTTGCTATGTGCAGTTGTACATGTTTTTCTTTCGTTTGTAGGAAATTTTGATGGGCTCAAATTTCAAACATGAGTTTGCTGGTGGATTATGTTTTTTTGGCTTACAGTAGTTTATCTATTTTAGGGAACAGTCAACAGAAGCATATGCTCATTCAGTTTCTATAGGGTTTTGGATCTATCGGTAATTTTTTTAGCATTGTGTTTTTATGCAGAATGCATCAAAACAGGACTTAAATTTTTTAGATGCTTGCAAATGATGAAAGTAGTTTCTGTAGAGTTGTGGCTTAGTGCAAAGATTATGCATTGATTGAGTTGACATCAGTTGACATCCCAGGTTCAAAACCTGACAGCTGTGGCTCCATGTTAAGATGGCTTGGTCGATATAGGACGAGTTGGCCTTCACTGAATCATCAATCTGATGACATTATTGTGAAGCAACCTGCTTCTTAGATTTGAAGAAATACTCTTTACCATGAGAAATAATGTAATATTACAGTTTCAAGACATTTTAGGTGGCATCCTACCTATTCCTTATTTTTCTAATTTATATGAACTCTGTAAAATTATTTTTCAGACAGTTCTTGGACAGTCATTTATCTCAAGCTAGAAATAACATGAGAAACAAGGAAAAAATGTGTGCTTCTTGAGAAGTTGTGGCTGTTATTCTTGAGAAATGGCTTTGACACCCCTAAAAAAGGATGGATAGTCAGAAATGCTAGTTTTTTTCAATGTTTCATTTCTGTTGCATTTTTTTTATTGGACAATTTTTGCCCATCTTGTTTCAGGTTACGAGGCTTGCTATGTTTGTTATGATGTATGACTATTGGCTTGAATGCAATTGAAATCTTGAGGTGTCATTTTGGTGTGATGGGGACATATTGCCATGTGGGATTAGTCCTGAGTTATAATTGGGTAATGGTATTTGTAATATCTGCCTATTTATGAAAATATTTTACTCTGCTGTGTTCTTAATGTTTCATTTCTCCAACCTGAAATATGCCCAGTAACATTTTAAAAAAAATGTTTTGCATTCATGAGTAGATTTTTGGCATAGCATTTCTATGTGAATAGGTTTAATAATTAGATGGGCTTGTAATGGCTCCCCACCCTTGAACCAAAGAATGAAAGGTATCATACAAGGATAAAAGTATACTGTTAAAAGGGAAGATGAGAGTCTACAAAAGATTAAGCAAATAAAATATCGAACTACTGCTGTCAAACTGTCTTCATTTTAAAAGGTTATTGAGATTATTACTTGTAATTCTTGGGAAAGGGTTTTAAGCTAAGTTACTGGATTCGTACCCACAGGCCTCGAACCCGGTTCGGGTGCGAACCCGGTATGGGTTCGACTGTGGGTACGCGGACCCGGGGGTACCAGCCGCGTACCCGGGCGAACCCTTGAGAACCCACGGCCCAGCACTTAAAAAGTGGGCCCAAAAGTGAAAAAAAAAACAATTTTTTAATTTCTATTTTGCCTCTTAACCCTAAAACAACCCAATATGAGGCCTTTCAACACTAACACATTTCATTTTTACCTCTCATTTTGCTCTCTCCATATTTTTTTTCCATCTTAGCATTTTGAAGGGAGGTGATTGCATTTGAAGGAGATCGATTGTGGAGTGGCAAATAGCTTCTACAAAGGAGATTTAAGTGTTCAAGGTATGCATTTAAACCCTATTCTTCAATCTTTTGATGAATTTTTTTAAGTTTCTTAGTTTTTGATGAATTTTTTCAAGTTTGTGAAGAAGTTTTTCAAATATTTTTTTTTTCATTTTTTTTATAGATTGCAACAATGGCCAGTAGTCAAAGTTCAGTGGGTGGGGATGGAAGCCAAAAGTTCAAAATTGATAAAGGATCTCCTTTATGGAGACATACCACACGAATTTCACAAATTCCTGGAGGTGGGGGGTTTGTTTGGAAGTGTAATTTTTGCAATGTACAATATAATAGCTCCTACTACCGAGTGAAACTTCATTTTATGGGCCCTGGTGGTAAAGGGATTAATATGTGTGTGGGCCTAGATAAGAAGGGGTTTTCTGCTGTACAAATAGCAACATTTATAAAAGAACAAGAAGATGCTGACAATTCGGTTGCAAGAGGAAAACAAACTAGTTATAGTTCTGGAAAGAAAAAAACAACATTACCCACTCATCAGATAGTTAGGCCCTCTAGACATCCCTTCTTGTCTATACCCTCTACGGAAGAAGAAGATGAAGAACCAGAAACCACCACCCGCAAGAGAGGTCCATTAGAGAAGGCATTTAAAATGGAGGCAAGAGATATTGCTGAAGAAAAAATTGCACGTTGCCTCTATGCCAATGGTCTTCCATTCAACTTGGTGAGATCACCATATTGGAAGGACATGGTGTCAGCAATAAATAGTGCACCTCCTGATTTCACAAGTCCTGGTATGAAAAGGTGCGTACCACCTTATTGCAAAAAGAGAAGAAATATGTAGAGGCCCAACTAAAACCAATTAGAGATTCTTGGGTTGAAACAGGTGTATCTATTGTTTCCGATGGATGGAAAGATTGCAAAAACCGTCCATTGATTAATGTTATTGTAGTGTCCCCCAAGGGGGCAATGTTTTTGAGGGCGGTTGACTGTGAAGGGGAAGTGAAAGATGCAGAGTTCATTTCCAGGATTCTCATTGACTCCATAGAGATGGTGGGTAGTGAAAATGTTGTCCAAGTAATTACGGACAATGCAAAAGTTTGCAGGGCTGCAGGTGCTTTGGTAGAGGCCAGATATGAGCACATCTTTTGGACACGTGCACCATACACTCCCTCAATTTGGTGATGCAAGCAATTGGCACCCAAATAGAGTGGGTGAAAGAAATATACCGGAGTCTGAGGAGATCCAGATGTTTGTGACAAACCACCATATGTCACAAGCAATTTCAGAACTTTTTCAACATTGGAATTGTTGAAGGTAAATTTTAAAATTTAATTTATTTAGTTTCATTTATCATTTATGTCATGTTTTACATAATTGAATAAAATAATTTTTTGCATTATTTACATATTTTAAATGTGTTATTAACTTACTATTAACATGTTCTTAGGTTGTCGAGACCCGGTTTGCATCTCACACAATTGTTCTGAGACGACTTGTGAAGGTGAAAGATGCATTGAGTCAAATGGTTATTAGCAACCAATGGGGTATATGGAAGCAATCAAATTCAGAGAGGGCCCAAAAAGTCAAGGCAATGATCTTGAATGACGATTGGTGGGATCGTGTGAATTATGTATTGGAATTCACCGAACCTATCATGTCTATGCTTCGGTTTGCTGATACAGATGAACCATGCTTGGGGATGTCTATGATAGCATGGACACAATGTTGGAAAAAATAAAAATAGAAATACAAAAAAAAGAGAATGATCCTGAAGACACCTTGTACAAAAGGGTGGAAGCAATTGTTCTTCATCGCTGGAACAAGATGACAACTCCATTGCACCTCCTTGCATATGCCCTATCTCCAAGGTACTATACCACTGAAGTACTTTCTATCCCAGGGAGAATACCGCCATATAGAGATGCTGAAGTTGCTAATGGGTATAAGACGGCATTTAGTAGAATGTTCAGTGATCCAGAAGTGCATGCAAGTGTCATGAGAGAATTTGGAATGTTTGTCATAGGAAAATCAAAAAATCATAATGCTTCTGTTGCTAGAGACCAATACAAAATGGATGGTCTTACATGGTGGTACCTCCATGGTCAAGATTATATGTACCTCCAACCTCTTGCAATCAAGATCCTCTCACAAGTAAGTTTTTTTTTTTTGCCACTTGTATTGTAAAATTTAACACTTAACATTCTTGAATTTATCTTGCATTTTTTTATTTTATTTTTAATTTTGTTGGTTTTCTCTCCAGGTTGCAAGCTCTTCTGCCACTGAACGGAATTGGAGTACATACTCCTTTATCCACTCAGTGAAGCGTAACCGGTTGGCTGCAAAAAGAGCTGAAGACTTAGTGTATATTCATTCCAATTTGCGTCTTCTGTCACGTAAGGATCCTCAATACAGGCAGGGGGCAGCAGGCTTTGGGATGTAGCACCCGAGTCTACTAACTTGGATGCAACCATTCAGGATCTTGCTAGAGCCACTATGGATGATGTGGGTGATATTGATGACATATCACATGGTGTTGGATCCGCTTTGGGTTCAAATGATGATGATTTTGAAGTTGAAACCACTCAAAATCCAAGTCATGATGATTCTGACAATCCTTTTGATGATTGATGAGCACATGAACAATGAACATTGAATCATGTTTCAATGTTTCATGAACTACATTTTGTAATTCAGTAATTTTATTTGAATATTTTTCAACTATCAATTGGCATTTAATATTTATCTTTGGCATTTGGCATTGATCAATGATCAAGTATCATACTATGAAATGATTTAGTTTTACAATTTTCTATATTTCTCTTATTTTTGTATATATAATACATATATATAGATTTATAATATATTAATTTATATATATATATATATATATATATATATATATATATATATATATATATATATATATATATATATATATACACTGCACTCCAAACCCCTAAAAAAATTTTGCCCGTACCCACGTACCGGGTTCTCGTACCCAAACCCGTCCCCGAACCCGAACCGGTAACTTAGGTTTTAAACTTTTAAGTACTATCTTTAGACCTTCTACAGCTGGAACAAATAGAAACAATGACTAGCATGGAGGCCAAATTAAATATATAAAACACTAAAATTGTAGAAGCTGAGACCAAAAGCTGGGATGATCAATATTCACCAGGAGAAATTTCTTCTTCTTTTGTTAAGACAACTCTGAAATCTGAAGGGCTAAACAGATCATAATGTCAAATGTTTGTACCATTAGCCTGATAATCCCATCCGTGTTCATGTTCTACCTCTGAAGCTTGCCCAGCTTATCACTCATCTGGGTTAACAGGAGTTCCATCCTGACATTCATATTTTTGTTCAATTCTTTGAATGTGGAAGTTGATCTGTTTCTCTGAAGCGTAACTTTGCACTTCGCAGCAAGGAAATAACCATTGAAACGAGTTCTGGGATTCAGCAGGTCTGGTATTGGGTGTTTCCTGGTTTGCTGCAGTGTAAGGAGATGTCTCATGCGTCTTTGTAGAGCTTTACTTCTTGCGTTTAGCACTTTCACAGCCTGTCCTCATGTGAAAGGAGCAGGTAAGGGGTTTGGAAATTGAATTAGCTCTTTCTTTATTGAATTTTAACAGATCTCATCTATACCTTGTAATCAGAGCTTGAAATTGTATTAGCTTTCACCATGGTCATAGAAAAATTCAAAGGGGAAAGGGGAGGGTTGGCCACCTTTTTCAGAAAAGTACTGCTCTTTAAGCCGAAGTACAGAATAAAGAAGCAAAATCAATGCATATGAAACTTTGTAAAGTCCTTTAAATTTTCTTTTATGTTATATATACTCATTACATATGCTAGAATTATTTAAAAAATAACCAAAAAATTGACATCATTAAATTTTTCGTAATTAGATACAAGAAATATTGTGCTTTTTTTAGAAATTTAATCTCAAATTTTGTGATGGGTACATGTGGCTAGTTATTTAATAAAGAATAGGAACTGTAGCCAAGTTTATTAGGGTTCTAATGAACTCTGAGGTGAATCTATACAAGATGATTGTAATTATAAATTACTGTAATTGTGTCCACATCAAGCAAGGTTTGTTTTGGGTTATTTAAGTAATTCTAGTGTGATAACCTCTACCAAAAAAAATTGTAACTGGCTTACACACTACAAAAAGATAAGCAGTACTACATGATTAGATGGTAGCATGCCACCACACCAAAAACCTGCAACAATATGCGATAACCTGTGAACAATTCTCCAAGTTTGACCCGATGTTGGCTGTAACTGAACACTATAGCTGAAGTATATTAGAAAAGGGGAGTGTTTTACAATGGCCAAATGCCTCCTTTTATAGCACAAATGAGGTCCCAAATTCCAGAGCTCCCATAAGCTGACTGCATTCCTAGAATAGTAAAAGCTATTCAAGGCAAGATTCTACCACAAATTAGTGACCCACTTTGTCAACGTAATGCACCCTTATAAAAATCAATTTGTAACTCATAATGCTCCATCAGAAACTGATGTAAATTAATGGAGAATCCCATACCCCTATTATGCAATATAATGCTCCAAAACCAGAGATGCTAAAATTAAAAATATTATCTTATTTGTTAGTGCCAATTTTCCCCAAATCATAATCCCCTTAAAAATTTATTTCTCCAGCCCATTAGCAAGAATAAAGGGATGGCTTTTGGGTCGATGCACAGTGAATTAATGGAAAGGGGACATTACATAGTGGCTAAATATATTGTCAGTTAGTTACGAAGAGAATCTCAAGTGTACCCTGGGGACGTGTCCCCACCCCCTCTCCCAAATCCTGAGCGTTCCCGGAACGGGGACGTCCCCGGGACGTGGGGACGGCGTTCCCAAGTTCTCAGCGGCGCCACCAATTTTGCCACTTCCCGCCGGGGACGTCTTGGCATTCCTGGGATGCTAAGGGGGATGCCTGTGCGTCCCTTGAGCGTCCTGGGGACACCCAGATGTCCCCCGCCGCGGCAACTTCAAACACATGTTTAAAAAAATAAAAATACATTTTTTTTCTATTTCTTTGAGGCCTCCTTCACTACGTTTTGTCATTTTGACATTTTCATTTTGTACTTGTTTTGATATCATGCTACTCATTGTAATCATCTTTATGATCAGATATTTTTGATATCATATAATATAAATATTCCATTTGCCGATTCGACAATTTAAAATTTTATGTAGTATTGAGTATTCTAATTTCTAATTAGTAGTTCGATATTGAAAACTTCAATGTTCATTGTTCAATGTTCAATGTTCACGTATTTACTATTTAGTATTTCAATTTGGCATTTGCAATTTTGCTATTTTACTTCTTAATAGTCTTATACATCTTTTCATAACTACCATTTTAAGTACCATATGTATAGTATATAGTATATACACCCCCCCTGCCGCCGTCCCCCCACTGTCCCCAAGTTGAGGTCCCTTTGTCCCTCCGTCCCGGAAACCCGTCCCCCCCGTTCTAGCGTCCCCCCATCCCCGACGGTGGTGTAACTATGATCTCAAGGTATTGACAGAAACTGACATTTATACAATCCGGGATTCCTACTTTGTGAAGAAGATTGCAAGATGTTGATCCAAGCTTATAACATAAAGTTTATTGTATGCCTTGCATTTGAGGTGCAAGAATCTTTGGTAGTGTCTTGTTAAGGGTGTTTGCACCCTTAAGACCCATCGTGATTGCATTTGTTATGTAATCAACTACAGAACTGCTATACAAGTCAACTTTTGTATTGTTATTTGTTGTACTATCCTTACGTTGACATTTTACCTGGATTAACATTGGTTTCATTCTAGTTAATAATAATGATTGCAGAACTCCTAAGAATGCATTCAATATGCTTTTCAATTACATAAACTACTGATTCTAGTGTACTTCCGTATGAAAATCTGTGTGTTAAAAACATGTAAATGATGATTCTGTATCTATTTATGTAGAGAAACATCACTTTTTCTAGATCACATAATGGATAAAGATTCCGTGCTTTAAGTTTCAGGGATGGCAAAATTGTTTCTGAACTTTGCAGATGGCTCAAAAAGTAAAAAAATATATTTAAATATTAAAAACACAAGTCAAAAAAATCATAAAGTAAAAGAAGCTGAATTTTAAAATAAGTATTTACAACTTGTTAAAGTTGCAAGGACATGGCATTGATTACGTAATCCATCTGTTAATATACAAATTTAAAATTTTATTTCTATTACTCAAAGTTACAAGATACTAACGAGTTCAGAATTACAAGTGATAAACATCAAAATGACAAAAAACCAAAGCAAGATAATTTAGCAGTAAGCCTAGAAATTGGAATAATTATTTAATGAAACTCATGTAATCCGCTCATCACCAGAATACCTGAATTTAGCAAGATCTTCAATAGGATTGCAACTAACCTTTGCTGAATGTTATAGTCCTCACCAACTATTTATGGCTTCTTGAGGTCTACACACCACCATTTTGTCAGGTTCTCCTTATATTCAGGTGTCTTTTAAGCAATGAGATGTAAGGCTTTTCTGCACTCCAAGAGGTTAGTGTGTTCCTCTCAGTACACTGTATAAAGCTCAATTGGATCAAGTGATGGGCATAGCAGCAAAAATCTTTTGGGGAAAAAATCAGCAAACCAAAAGTATAAGATTTTTTGAAAAAATCGGGAAAAAATCAGATTAAAAAAAAAAACGTAAAAAATTGTAGAACAAGAGATTTTTTTACTTTTTTTGAAATTGAAAGGCATTTCCATAGCATAGAGATATAGAGAGCAAATAAAATAAAGAGTTTAACTAATGAATTGTAAAAAATAGATTTTTGTAGTTTATGTTCATATTGTTGATTTACATTGCATTGCATGTCTTTCAAACTCAAATCATTACTTCACATTGCATAACTAATAACTAGATGCTGATAGATGACAAAATTTCAATTACAATATAGATTTTTCTAAGTCAACCTAAGCAGTTATGCAATTACTTCAAATTGCATAACTAATAACTAGGGGCAGCTGCCAATTGCATTTGCTTGTCATGGCATTCAATGAGACCACATTTCTTTCTTTGAGGCATTTTTTCAAACAGTTCATTGCCTTGTCTATGCTACCACATTTATCATACATGTCTACCAAAGCATTTTATCAAACAGTTCACTGACTTGCTGCTATGGCTAAAAGTTTTGCTTGTCATGGCATTCCATCACCATGAGACCACATTTCTTTGAGGCATTATTTCAAAAGTTCACTGCCTTGCTGCTATGGCTAAAAGCCTAAAACAGGTGATTTTGAACAAGCTATGGATGCTTGGAAAAAATCTATCAAAGCATAATAGTAGCATAGATATATAGTGAATTGTTTGAAATTAAAGAATAGAAACCATGGGTGATGGAGGACCCATCACCCATGAGACCACATTTTGAGGCATTTTTTTCAAACAGTTCACTGCCTCGTCTATGCTACCACATTTTTCATACATTTCACCAAAGCATTTTATCAACGGTTCATTGCCTTGCTGCTATGGCTCAAAGCCTAAAACAAGTGCTTTCGAACAAGCCATGGATGCTTGGAAAAAATCCATCAAAGCATAATAGTTAGCAATAAGCTATGGTCTCATGGTTTTTTCTCACACGAAAATCAGTGTGATTTTATTCACATTTTTTTGCAGGTTTGTGCATTTTTTGGCAATTTTGCAGTTTGAAATGGGAAAAAAACGTTGACCAAAAGGTCAATGATTTTTTCTAAAAATGGGGGAAAAAATCGTCCAACCTGCAGATTTTTTAAAAATCGGGATTAATTGGGATTTTTTGCAGATTATTGCTTCTATGGGATCAACTTTTCTTAGCAGCAGAGGAACTAGAAACCTTAGAGGAAGTGAATATCATGTGTACATGATAATCTTGCAGGTCAATATAGTCTCCACCAATTAATTGGGTTCGTTCTGTATCAAAGCATCCATGTCAATCTTTGTTGAACTCTTATAGCCATCAAGTTCAGTAAATTTGATCCACCCAGTATTGATTAATGAGCTTCCTTTGCACTGTACATTTTCATGAAGACCTTCATGAGGCTATTATTTACCTTTTTGTCAAGGGGAACAACTCTACCAATTCTCCCTACATACTATTTTTGAGTCAATGCATATGCAGCCATATGTATGGGGGGGTTAAGTGTCTCCCATCTCGATGAATGATGGGTTGAATATTTTCACGTTAGAATGGTAGGATGGGATCTCTCTCACAAAGGACAGCCATTTTTTGGCCAAGCATGTTATCTATTCACACATATATATCTTTCTATTTAGCGGATAGGCTTCTCTAAGTGGACTTGTGAGTCCATATTGAGCTGGCAAACCTGTCTCATGCCTGCAAACAAGTATAATGTTGTCAGAAAACAATTTTCAGCAGCTGGGAAACAAGTTTCAACTGCTGGACTTTAGCTGGATAAATATGAGTGAGCTTTAGCCGCTTTTTAGAAGATTTTTCCATTACCCAACATGTAGATAAAGATGAGTGAGCTGTACCTGCTTTTCAGAAGATTTTCCTGTAGATAAAGATGAGTGAGCTGTACCTGCTTTTCAGAAGATTTTCCTGTGGATAAAGATGAGTGATCATGGCAAAGCAGAAGATTTCCTGTGGATAAAGATGAGTGATCACCGCCCAACACAACAGTCTACAAATATAGTTGAATTCAATAACTAATGTGCAGAAGAACTTTTGGAGACAGAAGCAGCTACAGACAAATCACACCATTGATCTTGCAAAATCTGGCATTTGCTTCATTTGTTAAGTCCATTAATAAAGAGTGGTGAGCATTATTTGAAAGTGAATATGGTGCAAGCCTTTGATTTTTTGCATGTTATATTCAGTATTATTTTATATAGTTTATCTTTTTATGGTTTTAATGGTTTGTATGTCGGGAGTGGGTTATTATGTCTTAGTTTCCTTGTGTATAATGCCTTTCACATGCCTTCTACTCCACACGATCATTCCCCAACAGTGTGTGCTCTTTACCCACAGCATTACAGCTGGATAGAAGCTAAACAGATTTCGCAGAATCTACATACATATGATTACCTGGTATCGTTACGACAATTAAAACACCTTACCAGTTCTCCCAAGTCCAGAAAGCTTCTGTTTGGGACATTGTTCGACATTTCTCATTAGTATAGGAGGCTCAATTTCAAAAGTTACATAAAAAGCAGAATATCAATCATAATTCAGCTCTGTGTTATGATTCATGTCAACATTGTTACATTTAGTACCTACAGGCTACATCTGTGTCAGCTTTAAGCTTACATACAGTTTTACTTTCTGTATTTTTCAACTGCTTAATATGTTTTCCAGCAGAAAGATATAATTCAATATTTATCTGAAACTTTCCATATCATGCATACCTTAATTGTTCATCTAGCTTTCTCTTTTCTCAAGATTGTCAATTATGTTTCTTTTGTAGCTGATGCTCTGTTTGCAGTTTATGTTACTTTGTATTTGTTTTCTTCATCCACCGTTGCACATTCACCTACCAAACAGGTTTGGGTTATGGCACCTTTGTCTAGCTTATTTTTAGTTATAGGTATCTTAAATTCATTAATGCTCCATTGGCTTGCATTTGATGAATTTTTACATATCTTAGTAGGCATACAACCTCCCTTCATACGCTGTTTCTCACTCAGCTCTGCTGTTTCCTTCATACAAACCTTGTTACTTTAAGAACAGAAAACCCGTTTATTTGTAACGTCCAAACAGGTTTGTTTGCCATTTTTTTCAACTACTTATTATGTTTTCTTCTAGCAAGTTCTTCTTCAGAACACCCCATAAAATTTTACACTGTATTGCATATCCTGTATCCATTAACTTTTAATTGTTTTGAAGTCAAACCTTTCTGTTGCTTGATAGGTAAATCAATTTCCATTATCTGTTGCTTCATTTGTAATTTGTGTGTCTTTGAATTTTCTCTTTCATCTACTGCTCCATTTGCAGTTTCTGCTGTTTTGATTTTCTATCTTTCACCTTCTGCTCAGATTGAAAATTCTGCTGCTCTGAATTTCCTTCATCAGATATTGCTCATTCAGCTGTGCTTTTTCCTTTATATCATCCTTGTTTCTTTTAACATCTAAATTCCTAATAAATATGCTTCATAGTTTCATTTACTAACATGCTGGGATTGTATAAAATTTGAATGATCTTAGAAGTGTTATTTATTTATCGCTCTATATCTTTTTAAATTCTTCCAACATTCACAATCCTTTTTAACGTATTTTGGGAGTGTTGTCATTTCTACAAAGGTGCATATTGCTTGTTTATACTCTCTCTCAAGCAGTCGCATACATTCACTTACATGCCAACTAGTAACACACCCATGAAACATAATTACCATTACACACGAAGTTGTTTGGCCAAGGCAACTTCTTGCTTATAGCAGACCCATATCAAGCAAATAATTCTTGTCTGTTCCACATGTGGCCAAAAAAAACAAAACAGGGGAGTCTCAAATTCTAAAGCCATGTATCTAACATGGGCAGTTACATCTTCCGTGAGACCTCAGTTCCTTGAGACCTACTAACAAACAGTTAACAAACCTCCTGTATGCTTCCAAATTTCATATTTATGTCTTATTATTATTATAAGCTCGTACTATTTAGCACTGTGCTGTTTGCATGCATTTTGTCAAATAATGGATGCCATCTATTTGCTTCCACATTTTGTATACTTGTACAGACACAACTGCACCATCAGATTTTTAATTTTTAGATTTGAGAATAAATGATATTGCATACAAAACACATCATATATTGAGTTTATCTATTGGATATTGCAATTCTATAAGAAATATGAATTTGGTAGAAAAGAGGTGCATTAGGGCTTATAAGTATGGAATCAGCATAAGCAAAGAAAAAGAAAGAAAAAACTGAATTATATTTTTGTCAACCAATAAAAGATAAGTAGTAGGTTATTTAAACCCTAGGTTACGAGAAGTAACTAAGCATGGTACAGTTATAAAGAGACAAAATTATGTCCAATTCATAAGGCTTTTGCA
>VDFB02047472.1:0-73234 GCA_007258455.2 Sequoia sempervirens
TACATATATTCCATACAGGATAATTACATCAAAGACTAATAGATACAACATGATATCCAATAACGATTGTTTACAATATAATTACAACACTCATTCCCCGAATGAGGTAAATCAAATAAGCATGATAATATATTACAATTTCCACCTCGATACAAATGAGGGGTAATGAAATACCAAAATAACTGGAATGAAAGAACTAGAAAAGTAACAGGAATCAACGAGCTCCCCAACATGAAAGTCTCATCCACATGATCACGATCAAAGCCAATGGTGTAAGGTGCACGTTCCACCCAACCAAGTGAAACCCAAAGGCTCACCCCCCGTGCTAGGAGATAGTAACAAGGATTTCTAATCAAGACCAACTACCTCTAGACAAAGGCTAAACATAACTGAACCGACTCAAATACCAAACAACATCACTTAACATAGTACGAAAACTCACAAGACAATACATTGCTTCCAAGTTACATAGGACAAGTACACCATTGTACAACACACAATAACTGACTAACTGTGACGTAGGGAGAGTGTCATACATAAATTGCCATGAGTTACCCTAGCTCAATCTTCCTAGGCTACCGGACCCCCATCCTGGGTTACCCTGGCTTGCCTCTACCGGTCGCCGGACCCTCACGCAAAACTATGCGTCACATCTCATCTCGAGCCTTATCATTCACTTGCTTCCCGAGAGAGGCATTCATTATCTTTATTAGTGTGAAGGATCCCCATTAATTCTTTTAAATTATCACTTAATTAAACTCTAGGTGAGTTACCCTGGCGCCCCTTTGTGTGTCAGACCCCCACAATGAGCCACTCTCCTATCGACAACACAACCACAATAGGAAACTAGAAACACAACCTCTCCAATCCAAGGAGGCAACAAAACAATGAAACTCACTCCAAACACTGGAGGAAAACAAGGCCAAAACCCTCTCCAAACACTGGAGGCGATAAGGTCGAAACCCTCTCCAAACACTGGAGGAAAACAAAGTACAAAACCCACTCCAAACATTGGAGGAAACCAAATACAGAAACCCACTCCTTCCAAAGGAGGTACAAATCACATTACCCTCTCCTATTCCCAAGGAGGCACAAATCCCCGTTCGTGAAAACTGGGTGGTCAACATGGTGTAATTATGCACATTTTCCACGACACATCAAAAGTTGACTTTCATAAAGACAACCCACAACAGGATACAAATCCCCTATCTGGAAAACTTCACACAAAGACTCTATACTCCCAATATCGAGCAAGAACGAATAAACATTAAAAGCATTTCAAGCAATTAAATAAACTAATATTCGGATTTCCTAAATCCAATCAATCACAGTTTTTCCTTCCTTGCATTTATCTAATTAAAACTCTAAATTTCATTCCACGTCATTGCAATAAATCAAGTCGTTCCTTCATCCTTAGTTTCACAACCAATTCATAATCAAACAATTTATTAACTAACATCATTTGACTAAAATAAATCTTTCATTGATTCACAATTTCGCAACTATAATTATAATCAAAACACTTAAATAATAAAGTCATTCAACTAACACCTAAATCAATCTACTTACTCTAAATTTCCTATTAATTCCATATTCAATACATTTAAATAAATCAAGGCATTTATCTTATTCAATAAAACCTATTTCACAATAAAGGTTCATGATTCATTTAAAGTGTAATATAGGATTCCGTTAAAAGAAAAGATCTGATTTGATCAAGATGTTTCAGTCCTCTTAGTCGAGCAGTTTGAATTGCGTAACCAAGGTGTTTTAAAGATCATGGAAGTAATAAAGATATGCATGTATGTATTACTGTGCATGTATGTTTACATCTGAATTAAGATATGTGTAGTATGTAATGCATGTATTTATGTATTTTAGATTGGTGTGTTTAGATAGATATTATGATAATATTATAATATTATATATTATACATATAATATAATATATTATATTATATATATAATATATATATTATTATATATTAATATATATATTATTATATATTAATATTAATATAATATTAAATAATAATTTATAAAATAAACATAAAAAATGAAATCCAAAGTTTAGATTTGGAATCCACTGAAGCCACACAAGGTTGCGGCTGTGTAGGCACACTTACCGATGCAGTAGCCCGTTCGGTGTGATTTTGTGTGTGTGTTCCACACAGGAGTCTATGAAAACTTCTGATTGGCTTTACATGTGGTGGCCAGTGGGGTTTGACCTCCCACCCCACAACAACAAAACAAAATATATATATTTTTTTTCTATAAATTCCTTGCGTTTGTCCATGGCAAAAAATAAAGGGCATTTTCTAGGTTTAACCCAAAATCCAAAATTTTCAAATATAACAAATATATTTGTATATATATTTGTGAATATATCCATGTATTGATATGCATGGGTATATTCACAAATATATATACCCAGATTTTGATTTGAAACTTAAATTGTGAAAATAATCCAAACCCATTTCAAAAACAGAAATTATTTTCAAAAACAACAAAATGGGTTTTCAAAATCTAGTTCTAAAATAGAGTTTTCTTTGATTTTCATTCTATTTCTTGGTATAAATTTCTTGTTTGGTTTCTATTTCCAAATCTAACTACAAGTTTGCAATTTGAGAGCATTCCAATGGATTTCCATTGAATCAAAACTATATTTTCAATCATTTAAATTCCATTCAAAATGAAACAAGAAGTAGAAGAAAGAATGATGAAACCTTGTGTTTTCTCCAAATTTGGAAGCTTTCGACAATGGAGAATTCCAAGCCCTCCTTCAATTCCACAATTTTTAGCCACCTCCAAGCTCTCCACCAAAATCAAACCAAGAATTTTTTTTTTGCAATCAAAAATGAAGTCTCCATTCTTTTCATAGGGTTTTCCCCAAAATTTGGCCAAACCCTAAGATGCCCACTTCCTAATTTTTAAATCATTAAAGGATATTCCATTTATTTTTATTTTAAAAACACTTTTAATTTCAAATATAAATCTCATGTAAATTCATAATTTCATTTAAAACTAATCTCTAATGTGATTTCCATTTACCTTTATAATTTAAATCCAAATATTCAATAGAGTCAAAATAGCTCCTTTATTTAAGTTATTCACTAATGATCAAATCAATTAATAACCCAATCTAATTTTATTAATTTAAATCAAAATAACAAATGAGAAAATTGCATTTAAATATTGAAACCAAATACATTAAATGATCATTTAGACTATATCTACTATTTAATAATCATTAAAATAAAGAAAGGTTAGTCAACCAGAGAGGAGTAAATATAAGTCAAACCCACAAAACTCTACGACAACTATGACTAGGGTGACAACTTGACATGAAAACCTAGCTACTATCTCTCAATTGATTACCATTGGTCAAAGGACACGTTCAAACCTGTGAACCAGGTGGAGTCGATGTCATGTACCTGTCAACCTGCAACAAAAGTACATCGAACATGCATATATATACAATATGATCAAACGCACCATGAAGAGGAAATCTCAGAATCGTAGGGCACTCACAAGCGAGTGATACAATCCCGTCCCCTTCACCCATACAATATCACTAACTGATGCATCTAACATCAATAACATTATCAACAGCATAAATCATCATTAAATCAAATATCTTCTAAGTTAATCCAAAACATGCCATAAAGATAACATCAGAATAAATAACATCACGTCAAAATATAATGTTTACATCACTTAACAGATAACGGTCAAAAGCAACCAAGTTCTAAAGTCAAAGCATAATCAGACACAATCATCACATTATAATATAACATACGCATCACTAATCAGTTCACGATCAAATGATCACCAAGTTCCACAGTCACATCATAAGCATAATCAGACATACAAGGAAGAACACTACCAATCCAAATACCCAAAATAGAGGGGTGTTACAAACTATCTGGGGGAAAAAATAGGAGGGGGAATATACTCACTTCATATTTTTCTTTCGATTCACCAAAATTTTCTTAAGCATTCTTCTCATCGTGGTAGCTTCCTCTAATTTCCAAACTGACTCAATTTTAAGTTTTGCAAAACAAAAATTCACGTCAAGCACTATAGTTTCTCACTGAGATCAAATGTCAAGGGCATTGTCAGTATCCACCTACTTGACCTTTGCGGCCTCTATAGTATCCTTTCTCACAAAAATCTATAAATTTTTCAAAATTTTAATTTTAGCATTATGTCTTCTTAACTACTTTAGAGCAATTGATTTTTCTCAAAAATTCAACTCACTAAAGTGGGGGCAAAATGTAGTGTCATAAAATTGCACCCTGTGGCAATTTCACTCTTACACATCTAGCTTGTTGCATTTATGACAATAATTTATGTCATAATTTTATGATTCTTGACTTCATAAGGGACAATGATGAAGTGTTAATAGCTTGGTTACCTCATTCTTATGAAGTTTTGAGTAGGACACTTGTGCAATGCATGAACATATGTACGATGCGCTAGCGTCCCCAAACTTTCTAAGATTCAAAAAAGAATATTTTGCATCCTTTGCCTATGGCACGTGTCATTGTGGCAAAAAATACGGATGTAACAGCTCCTCTCACCCATGCAACCTCACAAAACTCCTCTTTTCACTCATTCTCACTCTCTTCCATTTGATTCTCTCTTCTTCATCTTTTCTCATTCTCTCTTGCTCATTTTAGTGAAGCTCTATAAGATTTATATCAAAAAAATAGTCAAGGATATCTTGTACATAAGCATGTTGTGTCTATCAAGCCAAGAGGGGATCCATGAGCTATTGGTAATGCTCTCTTGTCTATTTTTCTTGTCTATTTACTATTATCTATTTGACCTCATATGCTTTATTCATAATAGGCTTTTCCTCCCTCTTGAGGATTGTTTCAATTACATGTCTATCATATGAATATGATAGGGGTTTTCCTCCTTTGCAGGGTTTTTTTCTATCATATGTCTTTACATTTCATGTCTCTTTGTCTATCTCTATATATTTGGATTTTTCTGTGGACGTGGAAACACCAAAATGGGAGTTTGATTGAGGCAAGCCCCAACATTTTTCCCTCTTTGTTTTGTGTAAAAATGTACAGATTTGAGAAGTTGGACATTGCAGATCTAAGGATTTTATTCTTCTCCTGACAAGGATGATAGTGTGGGGTGTAGATGTCCCCGCGAAACAATGTCATCTGTGGTCGAGACTTATGTTGAATACCCAAGATACTGAGAAGGGGGGGTGAATCGGTATCTTCTTAAACTTATTAAACAAACACCATCCAATTACTCCAATGCATATAACAGTAAAGATAAGCAAGAGAATTAACAGAACATGAAATCACACAACACATGAACATCAAGATTTTTATGTAGAAAATCCAAAATGGGAAAAACCACGGTGATGGTTAGCTCACAATTTAGTATAACAGGTTATAAGATATTACAAAGGGTGGCTCACTGATAGGACTCACTGTCCAAAATGGGAGGCTGACTGCCTACAAAAGATACAATAACAAAGTGGCTTATAGCCAGAGAATGAACTGATAAAGTTACACCTAACAAGTGTTGATTAAGTTCCTTTGATGCTCAGTAAACTGACTTTACACACAAGTCATCATCTTCTATCTTCGCACATTTCAATTCATACATCCACTTCATCAATCACAAAATTGTCCAATATATATATATATATATATATGATTCATCTACAAACATCAATTAGGTCGGCCTAATTAGATACAACCCATATTCACCAAAAGGATAACTGTCGGCTTCAAGCATGTACAAAATATTTTCAAAAACAATCTAGACGTGTAGCATGCTACAACATGTTAGCATGGACCTAAGATAGGTCAGAAATACATCTGCAATACAAAATTAATCCATTACAACACCAACTATACATTAGGTCGGCTAAAGATAGACCTAATAGCAAAAAGTAACAACAAAGTAATGCCAACTCACAATACGAGCACCTATGCACATGAGATTCTAAACATACAAGCTTCCAACATCTAGAAACCATTTCCAAAAACTACAACCAATGATATTCATCAGCAGAGGATTGCGGACCAAAATACCAAAGGATAGTAATTGCATACCAGTTCAGAATACCGGATCAAGCTTGAACATAAACTTGCAGTTGCATCTCATATAACATGGTGACATCAATGGCAACACAAAAGTTGTATAATAGGATGTTCTTCTTCATTCTTCCAACAATCTCCCCCTTTGTCATTGATGGAAACATGTGCAAAAGAATATACAAAACCTCCTATGACAACACACTCTTTCCTTTTCCTCTTCACAACATTCTCTCCCTCTACAGACTTCTTATGACATTCTCTCCCCCTTTGACATCACTCTGTCTGACTTGGCCTGGCACCTGTCAGTGCTTCAGTACCGGGAGATAGTAGTCAACCGGACTCATTGATTCCCATGGAGATCCCAACATTGGCACCACCACTTTAAGTGCAAGTAGGTACTATAGTATTTGCTTCAAACTCACAAGCCTGCACAACTTCCAGATTCTTTTCAACATTGGTGTGTGCCAAAGCACACTTATCATGAAGTGCCAAAATTATTTTCTCTTCCAATTTCTCTTCAACCTCTTGCCTTTTCTTCTCACCTAGTTCGAAGGCATACTCCTTAAAGGAGTCCAATAGAAGTTTCAGATTCTCTACCAAAGTGAGAGATGTATCCATTGATGTATCGGGGGTGGCTTCCTGCAAAGCTTTGATAGCATCATCAATAAGCTTTGTTCCTTTATGGTGTGTTTCTAGAATTTCTCTTCTTCCAGATGCATGCAATGCATCACCTAACACCAACTTATGAACAAGATAAATCTTATCCAAGTCCACACTACCTTGAATCATGGGGAGTTGTAGAAGTTCCAGAGGAATCACCAACTGGAACTTGATTTACTTGGATAACAAGCCTTTCAATACATCATCGTCGGAGGAAGATTCTTCAGGGGACCTTTGTGTATCTACAACCTTCCTTTTATCTTCTTCATTCTTCCGAGCAGATTCCCCATTTCTCTCTTCTTCATCTACTCTTTCTTTTTCCTCTACCTTCTCTGCTTCTTCTACTTTCTATTCTTCTTCTTCAACTTTATCTCTATTTCCTTCTTCATCATTCCCTTCATCTTCATCTTTATCTTTTTCTCCTTCAACTTTATCTTTTTCACCTTCATCTTTATCCTTTTCTTCTTCAACATGCTCTGAAGGGACAACATCATGCTTCTCTGGCTTAGCTTCTTCAACATTCTGCTTCTCTATCTCTGGAGGATCATTTGTAACACCTGTATCTGGAGGGACATCTATATCATTTATTTATGGAGGAATTCCTATATCACCTGTATGGAAGGAATGTCTTCCTTAACCCCTACAAAAACTTCTCCTAATTTAGGTGCAAAACTGGATGGGAGTGCACCAAACATGCCATATTTCTCAGCCATACCCCTAATGGCTTCTACAGTTTCTTTCCTTATTTTCTTTATTTGCTTCTTCTCCTTTTTCCTCAGAGTATTTACTCTTTTCTTCATCCAATACATCTTTGAACAAACCTTCTTCAAGGTTTCCAAATCATTTGGGGTCAAAGAGGACCCAAGTTTCTCAAATGCATCATTTTTTATTTTTTTTTTCCAATTGAACAGCCTCTGATCTCTTCTTCATCAGGGATTCCCATAATTTCTTAGGAAAATTGTTCTTGAAATAATCCCAACTAACTTCCAATGTGATAACATATTGAATAATGGCTAAAATTAATGTTTTTTTTCCTCTCTACCTACTTGAGTATAATATTTTGTTGTAGGCTTCAACATATCTTCAAAATGTATCAAGGTATTGACTAATGCCTCTAATCTAAAAGGGGAACTAGGTCTTATTGGAGAGTCCTTTTGTTCTTCCTAGTTCAGAGAAGCTTCTTCTGACATCTTAGCCTTCTTTGATTCCAGTTTAGTGTGCACATGAACACCAAAAATTTGTTCTTCATCTTCTTCAGAGGATGAAACATAATGAAATATTTTACTGCTAACACTTGCTTCCTGTGAAGCATCTTCACCAGAGGACATGCTTCCTCTCTTCTTTCTTACCAATTTTGTTGCAGGGTCTTCCTCCTCTTCCTCTTGCTCTTCAATGATGCTAAGTTTATTTTCCCTTGTAACCTTTTCCTTCTTTTGTCTCTTGATAGGTACTTCCCAAGCAATTTCTTTCTTTTTCCTAGATCTAGTATTGGGTCCAAAAGGAGTCAGGCCTTTGCCTTTATCAGGAGCACTGGGCTCAACCTTCACTGTAGGAGCTGCGACTAGTTTTGAAGGAGTAGTCCTACCAGATCTCCTTGGTCCTGATGATTCTCCAACCATCTACTCTCACATGGCTCTACCTTGTGTAATTTATTCATCAGTGAAGCCAGAATTTCTAAGCATTTCATCCACCTTCTTTCTTATCACAAGCTTCCTATGCTCCAAGTGAACTTCCATAGATTTTTATGCATAAGTGCCAACTCTAGGTTCACTAGTATCTATCGGACTTTTCAACAAAACTTGTACATAGCCTTTGGCTTCATCCTCTATAACCTCATATCCCAATGGTTTAATGCATGCAGTCCAGGGTTCAACAACTTCAATCATGCACTCATCAGAAGAGACATGAAATATGATAACATTCTTGTATTTTTCAACTTGACTTTCTTTGGAATTCTTTCTCTTTCATTCATGTTGCTCTTGAATACAACAAAGAATGTTGTTAAAGCATTATCTTGAGCCTTCAATCACCTAAATTGTGCATGTAGTCAAAGATTTGATGTGCAACCGGTCTGGATGTGTCCCAAATCACCACATCATCTCTTTTGAGAAGTCTCCTAAGAAAGTAGAATAGCAAACAAACAATCAAGGAGCCAAATTTAGAAGCACGTTTCTTCTCCCTTGTCATCTTCAAGTTCTCAAACAACAGTTATCAGAGAAGTTCACACAAATCATAATATGCACCATTAGTTGCCATGTCATAACCGGTGTATATTCGTGAAGTAAATCTTGTATTTGATCATTATTGCAGCATACTTCACAATAGGATTGGTAATAGGCTTTGTAGAAAGAGCCCTTCTATCAAATGTAGCACCAGTGAGTTCCATCACCACTTCATTCTTTACAGACTTGAACATGGGTACCGGTTTGGTATCACATAGTCTGGTGACTACCTTAATTGCTTCCTTGGTTATAAGGTGAGGTTTGTCATTCCACAAGAATTTATCATGCATTCTGTTGAGAGTTGGTTTAACATATTTATCTTCAACAGTGGAGTTGAAGTTAGGAAAGTAATTCCATCAATCCAACTTCTTCGCAACTATATTTGAATACTCAAGTTTTATCAAGAAATCATCCCCAGTGAGCTCATTTTTCCATATGTCTATTAATTTACTGTGATTGTATTCCTCAGTCTTAACTCGAATATACATTCTAGTGTCTTTGGTAGGCATAACTCCATGAGGAATCGATGAGAAGGCGCCCAAAGGGTCATCTTCAAAAACCTTCATAGAATATTTCTTATAGGATGGTCTAGGTCTTTCCAACACATTAATGACTCCAGAAGTTTCCATTTTCACAATTTTAGCTCAAATTATTTCAAAGAGATGATTCACACAAACCCACAACAACACAAAAAAGCAAAATACCTTTTTCCTTCATGAAAAACCAAAACTAGGGTTTGCACAGCTCGCTCTTCAAATCACCTCAAGAATGCTCCAAATCGATCTCCACTTTCTTCAAATGCATGAATGATCAAAATGCCTTACACATTCACTTTATAAACCAATGATCTGCCCTAATTCACATTAAATGCGGTAGATTTCATAAAGCTAATAAAAACCCTCTTCATTGCACAAAAAACCCTAATTTTCTCTACAAATGATCATGCATGTACCTTTTGTTCTGGTTCCTTTTGCTTAACCTCTATTTATCCATTCCTTATAACATATCTCTGTGCCAAAGTCTGACACGCCAAATATCTAGGGGGTTCAAACAATTTTTCTGTTAAAGCTCTCCCTAAGACCATGTCGGGTCTAATTGCCGAAGGAATTTTCTACACCGAATGGAGGCACAAACGCATTTAATGTTTCTAGCTCTTCTTTCTTCTTCCATATCTTGTTCATTTCTTGCTTAACCTCATTCTTTTCAATTGTCTTCACTGGTTCAGTCTTCTTTGCCAGATTAGATTGCTTTCCCTTTTTACTTCTACAAACTCTTGAAATGTGTCTGAGTTTATTGCAGTTGTAGCAAAAAACATTTCTCTTACTTGTTTGACCTCCATTACCCCTTTATCTGCAATGATTTTCTTTGTGTTCAAACTTATTACATGTATAGTAGTAGCCAACAAAATATTGATTCATTCTACCTCCATTAAACCAATTCATCATCTGAGTTTTGCATTCACTAGCTCTTTGTCCAACTTTCTTGCATGCAAAACATTGTCCAGAGAAGGGACTAGCATACTAATTTATTCTACTTCTACACTTTGTTACTCTGTGACCAAATTTATTACATGAAAAGAAAACACCATTGAAAGATGGGTACCTTTGAGCATTTGGTTGTCTGAAAGGTGGTCTTCTAGCAAAATTTCTTGGATTTCTTGTTTGCTTCCCTTTATTTTGAGTCTTTTGATTATCCACTGTGTTTGAGGTCTGCATAGCCTTTGATCTTTCACATGATTCTATTCCCAAACCACCTTTGTCTTTAGTTGGTTTTTGTCCTGCAATCAACTCATCAAGCTTGGTGGAGCTTATCTTAAAATTATCTTCACAGAGGTTTTCTTTTTCCAAATCTGCTTTCAGGTTTACCACCTCTTGTTCAAGTCTTGTGCATTCATCAGTCTTGCTTTGCACCACTGTGTTCAAACAATCTTCAATTCTCTTCTTTTCCTCCACTTGCACCTTCAATCTAGTGACCTCTTCATTTGCTTGTTTTAATTGCTCACTCACTTCTCTATGTCTTTCTTTGAATTTCTCCAATTGCTCTTTCAATTTTTAGATGCATTCATTTGCCTCATCAAGATTTTCTTTCAAATCTTTATTTTCACTTTCAGCCTTGTTAGGATCTTCAAGAGCAACTTGGAGTTCTTCTTTATCATCCATTTGTTCAATCTTCAAGATCTTCCTCAAGTTGTTAGGCTTCTTCGGAGGAACCAAGCTCTGATACCAATTGCTGAATACCTAAGGTACTGAGAGGGGGGGTGAATCAATATCTTCTTAAACTTATTGAACAAACACCTTCCAATTACTCCAATGCATATAATAGTAAAGATAAGCAAGAGCATTAATAGAACATGAAAGCACATGACACATGAACACAAGATTTTTACGTGGAAAACCCAAAATGGGAAAAACCACGGTGAGGGTTAGCTCACAATATAGTATAACCGGTTATAAGATATTATAAAGGGTGGTTCACTATTAGGACTCACTGTCCAAAATGGGAGGCTCACTGCCTACAAAAGATACAATAACAAAGTGGCTTATAGCCAGAGAATGAACTGATAAAGTTACACCTAACAAGTGTTGATTTAGTTCCTTTGATGCTCAGTAAACTAACTTTACACACTTCATCATCTTCTATCTTCACACATTTCAATTCATACATCCACTTCATCAATCAGAAAACTATCCAATATATATCTAATTCATCCGCAAACATCAATTAGGTCAGCCTAATTAGATGTGACCCATATTCACCAAAAGGATAACTATCAGCTTCAAGCATGTACACAATCTTTCAAAAAACAATTCAGGCACATAGCACACTACAACATGTTGACATGGACCTAAGATAGGTCAAAAATACATTCACAGTACAAAATTAATCCATTACAACATCAACTATACATTAGGTTGGCCAAAGATAGACCTAATAGCAAAAAGTAAAAACAGAGTAATGTCAACTTGCCATACGAGCACCTCTGCACATGAGATTTTGAACTTACAAGCTTCCAACATCCAGAAACCGTTTCCCAAAACCGCAAGTAATGATATTCATCAGCGGAGAATTGTGGACCAAAATACCGAAGGATAGTAACTACATACCGGTTTAGAATACTAGATCAAGCTTGAACATAAACTTGCAGTTGCAACTCATATAACATGGTGACATCAATGACAACACAAAAGTTGTATAATAAGATGTTCTTCATTGTTTCAACAACTTAACCCTCTCGAGGGTGAAATTTATAAGTTCTAAAGTTTCTATTTTTGTGAACCATAAGTTGTAATCTTATTAATTTTTGTTATCAATAAATCTTATCATTCTTGTTCTAGTATTTTAGTTTCTACTTGATTAAGTTGTACAAATATTGCTTCATTATTTATATTTTCAATCGAGATGTATTTCTTAAGGTAACCAAGGGTTATTTGCTCCTTGAAGACTCTCTTTGTCTTGAGTCTCGAGAGTAGTGAATCCCCTCCTTTATAGTAAGTTTAATCCCCATAGTCATATCCTTGGTATAACATGATTTGGGAAGTGGTACCTCAAATTAGCAATGGTAGGAACCTCCTGGGTTGAAATGTTAATAGGTATTACCTTGTGCGTGGTAGGTCGGCATGTTTGATATCTCACAGTGGGCCAAATAACTCACTTGGATAGGGGTGGATAGGGACTTATATCCATTTGGTTGGGATCACATTGCACCTTAGTACAAATCATAAACAAGATAAGGTGAAGGAAACATCTTCTACATAATAATTAAGGTATGCTTTCATTTAGTAATGGAATTTAACTTCAACGAATATATTTTCATACTTAGACCTTTATTGAGTTGATAACACCATAGTTATGCATGAATTCTTAGGAATTTTATATTGTTATTACATTGGTATTATGGTACTAATATGATTTATTGTTTCCTTAGTTGTTTAAATCCTACTTCTATGGTTGTGGTTTGAATGTCGTCACATATAAAACAAACAAAAACAAACAAAAAATTATAATATTTCGAGTCAATGTGGGGCTATTAATACATATTTTAAATGTGTATAAGATGCTACTCATTTACTTTTGTAAGTTTCAAGATGAAGCACTCAACACAAGGGAGATTGTACTTAAAAAATCATCCATACATATATTTGTGTCCTTTTATGAGTGTTTATATTTACTTTCATGTTGACTACTTAGTTGTACTTTGACATGAATCCTCATAGTAGTTTGCATGTAATTCAAAGAGGGAAAAAATTAATGGTGAAAATTGCATATCTTGCATATTTCCCTTTTTTTAGGATCACTTTGAAAAAATTGTACTTTATGCAATGACACGTGTATAAGTGATGTGATTTGTACTAGAAGTTGGCACACATCTTGAACCTTACTTGATCACATCTACACTCACTCCTTAGGACCAATCTTGATTCTTAGTTTATCCATTTCCCATCTAGGTTCAAATTATAAATTTGCAAGATTGACCAAGTCAATTCTGTAATATGTGGAAATGAATCTGAGCTTTTAAATTCAAATTCAAAAATTAGGGTAACCTAACCCTTTGGAATAGCCCATTATGTGTTGACTTAAATTGTGAAATATTTTACTTACCACCTTTGGAGTTGTATTTAAGTAATAACATAGTTAATCCATTTTCATATGACCTAACACCTAGATAGCCAACACATATTTGGAATATTCATTCATATAATTAGAGCATCATTATTGCATCACCTATTTGCATCAACATCTAAGGCATACTATGTGTAAGTGTCTACTATCTTCAATCTTTTTAAAAAAGTTGTTAAATTGATATTCTAGAGGTTTGACCAAAGGAGAATCAATATTTGCCTCACAAACTCTCCAAAGATGTTCCTAAATATCATTAGTGAGCTACACAAATCAAAAACATCAAGGTGAACTAAAAAACAAATAGTTGAGTTTAGTAAAGATCAAATTTGTACAACAATGTTTAGATATGCAAGCTTGGGTTAGATCAACAATCATATAGATTGCTTCCACAATCTTAAGAGTGGCCCAAAATGATAAATAACGAACTTCTAAAACCCAAAAGATTTTTACTATTAATTTCTATCCTTTTATATATTAACAAATAACTTCAAAACATTTATCATAATATTTTACAACAAATTTATAACTAAATACAACTTATTTATTTAATCTTTATATTTATTTTAATAGATTCCTCCATAGCACAATTATTAATCCTAATCATTGTTTACTTATTTTAATTTAAAATTCTCTATGCAAGGGATTTTGTTCTTCCTTTCAAATATAAACTATTGTACATTATAGTTAATTATTGATACGAGCCCTTGAAATGTACACCCGACAAGAACTGAATTCAAAAGAATTCCTTGAGTTCCGCAGATTCCCAGACGTGAATGCGAAAACGCTTATCACACAAAATGCGGACGGCAGCAATGTCGTCAAAGGTGGACCGACTTACTCCAATTATTATATACTCAGTTAGTAAGTATCCACGATATATGTAAGAATCCAAATACCAAAATCTGTTAATGCCGGCAATCTATCTTTTGGCTTTCAGCCGGCCACCCTGGATGGTAGTTTCCCTCCTTCGATGTTTCCTCCAAGTTTATCAGAACTAATATAAAAACTAAAACTAAATTACAAGAAAGATTAATGAGGCTTATTTGTTTGTTTTACCTTTTCTCTCCACATGAACGTCGTTATTGCCGACGAAATATTCTTGGGATTATCACTTCCAAGACAAATTCATTCATAACACAGAAGAATTTCGCAAATCATTCCTCAACACAGTATGTGTTCTGGAAAACTTGGGTGGTGCCTGTTGAAACTACCCAATTCACGGGATCAGAGAATTCTATTCTGTTTTGGCTGGTAATGCCATTATGCATTCAGAATGTCGAGACAGCAACGGAAGAAAACTAGAGCGGAGAAACTTCCAGAGATTGTGGACTTCAGGTTTTTGCAGTTCCATGCAACAAAGGTGCTGTGCTTGTTTCGGAACTCATGTATTTTGTGTTTACTTAGCTTCTTTACAAGACTTAATTTAATCAGAATGAAGAGGGCTGCTGTGGAATTTCTTTCAGTAAGCCACTTGATATCCAAGCTTGCTATTTGCAATCATAGCTTTAATATAAGGAAACCTTGGAGAATTTAGTTTGAAACTAACATCCATGTGAACAATCATCTAAGCAAGTAATTATAATTTGATTGGCCCTATAGGCCACCATTTTGGGATGTTAAAAAAGTAATTTTATCTCATATTATGTTAATAGGTTTCAGAAGTTTTCCGATTTTTGTAATGAAGAAAAATTCAATTACAAAAAGAACCATTCATTATATTGTAATTGTAATGAGAGTTCATCTTCGCTAACCAGGTGACGAGAAATAATTAAGCGGGAAACCTGGTTTCCCCAAGGGGCTAGAAAGGGAACACTCTTGTGCATAACCAGATGTAAATTCCACGGAAATAAGGTGAATCATGATTAAGTAGACGTTGTAAGGTTGTAGGGTAACAATTAAGGAGTAAATTCCAGTCGATCCCTGTTAACAAACCACAAACATGCAGTCCAAGCTTACACCAACTCATCAAAGGTAACCCACAATCTCACCCAAAAAATTACCAAGCCCCCCAAAAAGGGAGCTTGGATCTAATTGTAGTAAGTAACTCTTAATTAACACTCAAGCATACACCAGTGGATGGGGTTGCCGTAGTTAGCAAGCTATTTCTGTCAAACCAGTGATCTAGTACCTCAATTTTTAAAGACAGTGTTCACAGATAAGGTTGCCCATACCAATATAAGTATTAGGAGCAATTAAATAGGGTAGGGTAGGGGCTAAACTATGTTATAGTTCCCTATATGCTGATGAGAGGTGAGCCTGTTTTATTTTTGCATTTTGGTTTGATATAACAAAAACACAAACAAGATGTTCAGGATAAACTTCAACAACTCTGGTCTGTTCTATTGCTTATCTGAATTGCACGTAAAGCATATTCATAGTATAGAGAGAAGCGCTGTGCCTTTAGACCAGCAGATTAAAAGTGTGCATGTACAGATGTCAACTGGTAAGGTGCACCTCTCTTACTGGTATCATGTGATCTTGTAGCTCATTTTGTTGTTCTTCCCTGCAAAATATTGTGCCCACTATCAATCACTAGGAACACAAGATTCAGCTTCAGTCTGACTGGCTGCCCCTACCTCCATACCTGGGAGGCCATCTCAGAAGAGGATACAACTATGGATAGTTGCCCTCAACCGCTAAAGCAGTATCGCACATAACAAGACAGGGAGATAAGCGTTGCTGTCCAATGGAGCCTGAACAGAGAAACCAGAACCATCAGAGCCAGGGACTATAGATAGTAGGGCCACTCCACCACTATAGAGATAGGACTGTCGACCAGAAGGACTGAAGAGAGACCAGCCACACTAAAGTATGCCTCATTTATACAGGTGCAAAGAGATTGAGTAAAGCGGTTCTGCTAAGAACTGGACAAACATAGCACTATCACTTTTATAGATAGTAGGCACTCCTCTCTCAGTGGGGATTGGTTAAGGTGAGAAGAAGGAAATTCAATTCCAAACAGTTTCACCTACCAAGTGCCACCAATCCACTGTGTAGTCCTCTGACAAGAATGCACTTTTTTTGCAATTAATACATGAGAATCTTCCTCCACCTGAATGCCACTTCAAAAGTTCAACCATTAAGAATTCGTTCATTGAATATGTAAATTTACTACATCAATAATCAAAGCACTGAGATTTGGGGTATTACCCAATGAATCTACCCTACATCCCCTGCAATCAAAAGCTATGGAATAACTTGTGTTGTCATTTTGATGTTTGTTTTCCCCTTCAAATGTCTTGTTACTGGACCTCTTAATGTTAGCAGGAATATTTTTATTATTTTCTAAATACATTATAGGCCCAGACTGGATCAGACTTGTTCAGTCCACCCCAAAAGTTGCTCTTGACTGGATCTGGACCAGATCTGGCAAATCTATAAGTGTGTACAATATAAACTAGATCAAAGAACTAAACTGATGTCAAGGAATATGAATAGAAAAGGAAAATGTTCTAGTCTTGTGACCTTTTGTAGGTAATAAGAATTTGGAAAATCCAAAAACCTAGCTTACCAACTATATTTTGAATATGACATTTCTTTGACTCCTATAAAGCTAATAATTCACTTGAAATCTTTTCAAGACAAATAAAAATTGTCTGTTGAATCTGACCGGATGGAATAAAAATGGTGAATAACTTCTAGCTGAAAAATACATTATGAAAGACTCAATGCAAACCACATGCAACTGCCACTAGCTCAGATCCATATAAACATGGGTCTAGGTTGCACGATAGATGAAATTCAACATTTCAGTAACCATATGTAGTTTAATGTTGGGCAGGTGGGTGCCAAAACAATGAGAATTCACCTATTGGTGTATTTTCAAAGTTCTAACTTATAATCATACAGATATGAGATAGATGATAAATGTAAATACTTGCTATCCCTTCACTCAGATATATAGAATTTAGGGACAATGTTAGAAGCACAACATCTTGGAAGTAGTTCCTTGTGAGCCCTTTATTAGAGTTGCCCAACCATATATACTCTTGCTCAAAAGTTTAATATAACAACCTTTAAATGGTATCCTTATGTATGATATGTATGATGCTTCCTGTAATTTATTTCGTGCAATGCATGTTGCAGAATGAATGAGGTGAATAATCAGCAATCTCTTTCAGAAAATATACATTTATTCTGATAGAGGGGCTTCAGGAACTGTTTTCAATGGAGCAGGAGGTCTACTGAGGCCAAAAAAATGCTAAAGGATTAATTGGAAGCTTTTCCTGAAGAATAGCAGCTCCTACCTTTTAGGACTGCAGATTTGAGGGGGTGAAAATGGGGTGGGGCTGGAGATTGCCCCTACAGTTTAGGAATTTTATCTGCCATTTGTCAATCATCTCAACTTTTAAGCTTCCTTAAATTCTGGAGCTGAAATTTTAAGCTGAACTGCACTACTAATAAGTTCATGAGACCACCAGCTTCCTTAAAATTTGGAGCCTAATATTTTAAGCTGAACTGCATTACTAAGTTCATGGGATCACTGGCTTTAAAAAATTCCTAAAAATTCTCAGCAGCACCCCCTGAAACTTTTCAGGAAGCCCCCCTCCATAGGACCCCACCCATAGAACCTTTTCCTGATAAATAGAAACTCCTACTTTTTAGTTTGTAATTTTAAGCGGGTGCATTTGGGGTGGGGCTGGAAAATTTCTGAAGCCCCCACCAGCTTAGGAAATTTTCTGCCACTTATCAATCATCTAGAGTTTTTAAATTCCTTATAATTAATTTTTTAATCATTCTATATTTATATATTATGTTGAATTGAATATGCAAAATAATAATATTCATGAAACCACCAGCTTCTGTAGATTTTGGAGCTTAAACTTTTAATCTTAAGTTGCACTACAAAATTCATGGAACCACCCACTTTAAAAGACTCCTAAAAAATCTCAGCAGCACCCACTGAAATTTTTAAGAAGCCCCCCTCCATGGGACTGCAGCCTCACCCTTTCTTATGTTTTACCCTGGTATTGCAAAAACTTATTTCGAGTATAAAGTATGACTGATATTTTAGTGCCACGGATTATAAAGAGTCGTGACTGTATAATTTTTGATGGAAATAATAATTTATTTGAAATATTTTTCAAAACAAGTAGTGTTGGATTTCCTTTATCTTGCCTGGTCCATAAAAGATCTAACCAAATTGTGTTAGTAACAGAATAAGATGCTGAGATTATTGTTACGTATAGGGATTGTGAAATTGTGAGATTCATGGGCTAGGAAAGTGTGGTTATCGTGATCTGAATTAGTACTTGTGCCTGACAATGTCCCTTACAATTACAGGTTCCCAATGATTGGGACAAGCTTGTTGTTTCTGTTATTTCTGTAGAAACTGGAAAAGCTATTGCCAGAACAAAGCAAGCAGTGGTACGTGGTGGAAATTGCAAATGGCTAGAAGATGTCTCTGAATCTGTACGATTTCTACAAGATGACAACTCAAGAGAGCTTGAAGAAAAACTTTACAAATTTGTCGTTTCCATGGTAGGTTACTGGACTTTACCTTGGGTTTGTGCTTTTTCACGTTATCTTATTTTTGATTGAGTTTCTGGAACCTTTGTTACTTTCTTCATTCGTACAGGTGTAGATTTATAAGATTAAAAGTTCATGATTGCAAAACCCTCCATATTTTTCTAACCTTGTATTATCCAGGGATCAGCACGATTAGGCATTCTTGGGGAAGCGACTGTAAATTTGGCTGATTATTTGAATTCAAAGGAGTTAGTCTGGATTAAGCTACCCTTGAAAAAATGTAATCACAGCACAATCTTGCATGTAAGTTATTAATTGTTAAATATATACAACATTACTAGGCATTCAGATCATACATATTTAACTGAAAATCAGCCATTATGAATCCTGTAATCTTAAGAAGCTGATCTTTACAATAAATTTAAAATGAGTCAGATGGCATATGGCCACAGGTTATGGAACTTAACACTTCAAATGTAAGGATGCCAGAGGTTGCATATTTTGATTTACCTTATAAATTCAATGACAGAGAATTCACCCAAACCTGTGGATGCTAATGTCACACAGAAAAAATGACTTAAAGAAACAAGAAAATAAACACTGTATAATTTGTACAGCTGAATTAATATCTTATATTTGTTACAGGTCAAAATACAATGCGTTACTCCAAGATCTGGCTTCAGGTGTGAATTTTGTATTTATATGGGTCCTTTTTAATATCAAAAGTATTCTTATGGATATGTTAAAATTATATATATGCATTGAATGGCAGAGAAAGCACAACTGTTAAGGAACAGGTAGACCAGATTTCAATCTTTGATGTGGAGGATGATCGATCTGAAGGCTCTGTCAGGAGTCAAAGATCTTCATTTAATGGACGTTCAAAAAGCACTTATCAGCAAATGGAATCAAAATATCAGGTGAGATGTCAATAACTTGCACATGTACAGAACAATAAATTGTGCTATGAAAATGATACTTATTATTTGGTTTATAAAGGCTTTGCATGATTATTGTCTATACCTCAGACCTGAAAATAAAGATTGAAAAGGATTCTGACCAGGCAACAAAAAGCAATATCGAATAGTGAACCTTTACGATTGCCGGTTCTCTAAACCCTCAAATGTTAAGAGGTTCAGCATGTTTACAAATGGTAGTCAAAAGCAACATTGTTTTCACATTCTTAAGAAGTGCATGAAAGTGAACCTACAAGAAAATTTCTGGAGTTGAAATTTCTTAGCTCTTACTTTTGTTAAATATCTTTTTCTCTTTTATAATTATCAGTATATCTTTATTTTTTTATTCCCTTTATCAAAATTTTATTATATGTTAATGCATTTGTCATGATCAAGGATCAGAAATCCCACTAGGGTTGTCATCAGCAAAGATGCCAACAATTGTACAAACCTACAGTGAGAAGAAGGTTATTCATAGCTTTTTTTTATTTATTTTCCCTTGATATCCATCTATTCATTGTCAATGATGTTTGTCTAAAGAATGGTATGCATATAGAACACGATTTCATCATTCTAGTTAGACACCCAACAAATAAATGTATTAATCCACCAATTGTTCACACAAATAACAGACATTTTGATTCTTTCCTTTTGTAAAGAGTGTTTAACTTCTTGTTCAGTATCTTGACGACACAATTCACTCACATTTGCATTATGAACTGTAAAATATGGATGCAATCATATATGTTGACTGTCCATTCATAATGAAGGTTATACATCATAAATAATATAGCAATATTGATATCCTAAAATGAGAAATACAACATTTTACAAACAGGAGGGAACTTGATGAGATAGCTTTGATATCACTCTTGTTGGTGTACGTTTTATCATCCACCGAACACTTCAGAATAAAAAGCCCAAAGACACTCTATCCTCTCTTGAAAAACCACTGCGTATGCTAAGATTGCGAGAAGATCATATGGCGATTCCAAGGTTTCTTTAGTCGGGTCTCGACGTGTGGATAAGCTCAATGGCCGTTGTGATATGCTGGTAATAAACAAGGGGACTTATGTAAGAAAATCTTCACAAGTTCAGGACTTAGGGAATTTATCATTAAAAGCTCTCAATTAGGACTTTCAATTGATCTCAAAAAAAACAGCAAAAGGATAGGGTTTAGGAGAATCTAGTCTATGCCTAAGAACTCAAGAGACAATAAGGACTCGGTGAAGGAAATAAACCACACTTTGTTTCGCCTCCTGAAAGACAACATACGCAAAATGGGTGCAATCTTCAAGGGGTTGTGAGAATAATTTTCAAACCTCGAATGAGGCTGAAGTTAAGTTTCCACAATTAAGAGCTCAGGCTAACTTTATGCATCGAATGCAAATCATCCATTCGAAGAAAGTATGAGCTACACTTCACCATTGAATCAATACGATCAATCTCTCATTCAATTAACCAACTTTCAAAGCAAATTCTACCTAATCTAACTTTAACTTTAATCTATGGTGGAAGAAGATATGCAACCTCACTTACTATTTGATAATAAGAAGTTGTTCAAGGCAAATCATGTTCAAGAGCTTTTATCATTCGAAATAGTCTCAATACAACAATTCACATATTCTATCTCCACACAAATGAAAGTGAGAGAGCATAAGTTTATATAGAGTCTCAAAAATGAAATGAAGGGCCGAGATTAAAACAAGATTAACAGCCAAGATTATTACAACCAAACCCTAATTAGGGTTTCCCAAAATAACAAGAGTTATCTATCAGTAAACTATCAGTAGAGAGGCAGTTAAAGCTATATTCTAGGAGAGGCATCCTTAGCCTTCTGAGTGGCATTATGCTTGGCGAATCTGGACACTACTGCAATGACCTCCTCCATCGTGACAGGTGGCAACATGCTCATCCGGAATTCGAGCTCGTCCAGGTTTTCTGCACATTTGGCAAAGGTACTTGCCCATTCCGCTTCCTACTTCCTGAAGTCACTCCGGATGGCCGAAAGACTCGCCACCTTCGAAAAATCCTTCCTTAGAAGTGGTCCAGTAGTTGAGAAGAAAACTTCTTGAACTCTTCGTTTCAGCTCCTCCAGCTGCATATCCTCTTCTTGGACAATCTCTTGATCAAACATTTTTGTAGCTATCATGTGAATCTTCTCTCGGATGTCCTTTACCTGTTCCTTGATTCTAAGTCCATCCACTTCTGCCTTCTCCAAAACTTCCCTACGTATAGTTACTGACCAAAACCAATGATTGAAATCATATGCTGCTCCTGCAGCAATCACCTTCCTGTCGACCAACTCCTCCCTTGGAGTGCCTTTCAATGGCCTGAGGCATGGAATAAGCCTCTCCTGTATATCCGGAAGTCCTTCCCATGTTTCCGCCATATCCATAAATCTGGAAAGAAAACATGAAGTCTGCCCATAAGCAAGTGCCAACTTTTCCATGAACAATGCCGCTTCTGTGCCTTCACTCGCCATCCAGTCCTGAGCTTCCTTGGCTGTCACCATTCTGTACTCGACATCCTTGGTCACCTCTTGTGATGAATTGAGGAGAGGAGGAACAATCGCACTACCCTGATCAAGCGGCTGGGTCAAATGTTGCATATATTCCTTGAGACGTTTGACCTCCTTCTTATACTCCTTCTTAGCCACTTCCTTTTCCAGTCTCGCTTTGATGGTCAAGACGGAATTATCTAACTCCTCTACTTCTTGACCATTCGAGGTCGGGCCAAGGTCAACAGTGGTTATAGCATACTCCTAAGGAGTAATTTCGTCCTGTGGCTTGCCAACTGTGGGTACTGCAATATGCACGGAACGGTTGCCTGTCTCATTCCTTTGAATGGTGGAGAATTTCTTGGCAGGCTTTTTGATTGCGACTTGCTCCAATCGTGCCAAGAAGTTGGCAGTATCATCCTCCTCTTCTTGAGCTTCTGCAGGTACCTAGACCTTCATTCTCTCCAACAGCCACTCTGGAATGGTCGACTGTTCAATCCCATCCTTGACCTGAACCTCTTCCTCGTTCAGAACATCCACAACCCCTCTGAGAGCGGAAATCATTCCCTCCTCAAAGTCATTGTTCCGAGCTTCTATCTCATTGTCTAAACCTAAGATTTTCGTGCCCGTAGGTGACGGAGGCTCTTCATCATCTAGCTGAATAGGTTCAATATTTTCCTCTTGAACTGCAGGAGGTTCAAGCATCTCTACCAAGGAATCGTCTATAGTAGCTACCATCTCATCAATATACCTGGATGCTGCTGAACGAGAAGGTTCACCCTTATGCCTCTTGGAAGCAAGCTCAGCACTTGGCGTTATTTCTTTCCTTTTCTCTCCGCTCCCAACCAAGTCTTGATGGGATGCACCAGTATTAGAGGAATATGATTCTGACTCACTCAATAGGTCATACGTGAGCGTGATTCCTTTCTGTCTTAATTCTTGGGCATGATAATCAACCCACCACTGGGAGTATTTAGCCACCGGTCTCATTAATGTGCCAAGTCCGCATGCTCGGGTTCTGACCATTTCACTAGAGGGAGAAGTCGGCTTTCCTCAAAGCGTGGCTGGACGTGCTTTCCATCATCTTGTAACTGATCTGGCACTCGGCAGAATTCAATTGTCCTCATGAAGTCTAGTGACATTCTGGACCACATCTTCCGTCTAACTTCATATTCATCTGTGGCATTTGCCCAGAAATCTTCCAGTTCCATCCTATGCTTGTACTTTCTCCCTTCTACTGTCCGGATATTATGGTGTGGGTCGAATTTGACCCTGGACTTGTAGGCCATGAAAGGATACCATTGGATCTCCAACCTTGCACTTTCAGCTACCTGTGCTGATGGACGATACTCCAACATGTTCCCAATGAAGAATGGGAATGTGACAGCCGCCTTCTTGGTTGGCCTTTGAATATTCTGGTACTCCTCCAACTGTCTGAGGACCTCGAGCAATATCATCCGATTTGTCGGATAGATGGGAAATTTATAGGGATTTCCAATAAATCCCTGGATCCTGACATATGTGAACTTCGGGAACTGGATGAACCAAGATCCGTATTTACTGATAAGACTTTTCGCTTCATGGCTCAGCCTCTGATGCACTCCTCCTTGGAGCTTTCTGGTAATATGCATTAGGAAGGCATCATGCACCCTCCTGAAGTGAGTCTTCTCCTTCAATTGGAGCTGTGGATAGCAGTCGTAAGGCCTGAGCTCGTTTTCCCCGTTGCCAATCCTGCCCTTGCAAATCAATCCTAGATACTTGTATGATCTGGCCAATAGGTATATCACATATGAACTCATATGAAAAGACTTTGTCTCTTCGAGGTTGATTAATTGCTCATGGAGGTTGTCACTTATCATTCGTGACCAGTTGAACATTTTGACACCAGAAGTGATCTCGTCTATGAAATAGTACATCCAACTCTCGAAAAAGGCGCCTTGCGGGTTACCAGCTATTCTATTCAGCATCAGTATGATATCCCCAAAATCTTCCTTGAAGTCTGTCCGGCGAGGTCTCTTGGGCATCTTCTTGATTGAAGGCTTAGGCTTGTCCATCCATACTTTGTTGACTGTTGTGGCGCATAAATCTGGTTCGTTGTCATATAACCTTTTGGCTTCTTCTTTGGTCTTATAGACCGTCCGCAAATGTTCCAGGATGCCGAAGGTCTCCTGAATTGCAACTTCGCCCAAGTGTGCCAAGACTCTTCCATCAGGTGCGATGATCTGTCGTTTCTGAGCATCATAGTGGAGAGCACACTCCACCATCAGTTCTGCACAATCCATTGCCGATGGGAATCCAGCTGCCTGAAATATCCCGTTTCTGACTATCCGTCTGGCTATTGGTGTGGGAAGTCCCTTCTGCCCATACACTCTTTTCTTGAACTCATCAAAGTCTACGTGTCCGAGATCAGTATCCACGACATTCTTCCATTTTGAAATGACTTTGGTCTCTCTCTGAGCACCTTTGCTGGCAAACTTCATTTTCAGCTTCTTTGATGGTTACCCTGCCGTGATCGTCAACCTGCAGTCCAAAAAGATTAACATTAATACAAAGACCTTTTCAAATAATTAAATCTCGTGCCTTGGATTAGAAAATTTACTTTCAGCTGGTTAAATAATTAAATTGCTGCGAAAAAGCAAGCTGAAAGTGACTTGGATGAAGTTGAAAATTTTGCCAGAACTTCATCAAGATGAAAGGACAGAAAAGAGATAGCAAATTCATTTGATTGTACACCAAACCTCAGTAAAGAACTGTTGAATGCAAATCAGATTTTAAAAATCTGATTTTTAGAAGAAGTGTGCCCCTCTTCACAAAAGAATTTCAGCTTTTAATAAAATCTTTCCTCTTTTCCTGCAAAAAAATTCTTCAGCATAACACTACTTCACCTTCTGGAAAATTCGACTTTGCCTATTGATCAACCAATTGCCTGATAGTTTCGAGAAAGATTAAATTTCTCTTCAGCTGTGTGTAAAAAAGAAATGAGTTGTTGAAACTCATTATAATGCTGAAGATTTGAATCTATTTTAGCAACTGCCATCTTCTTTCTCGATCTCGATTTGATTTCATTTATTCAAACAGGCAAGTTTCCTTTTATTTTTTCGACAAGAATCAGTCTCGAGCTTATCCGGGCAAATCTCACTGATCTTCAAAAATTTGATTTTTCATTTAAAGTTTATCTTTGATTTTTCGACTTTTTTAAATAAAACATTAAATATTTAATTAAATTCATGGCGAATTTAATTTTTTTCTTGTCGGATTTCATCTCTGCCTGGCGTGCTTTATTTTCTTCCAATTCTTGTCTGGCAAATTTGATTTTGTCCAAGGCATTTTAAATTTCCAAATAGTTGAAAATAAATTATTAAAATATTAAAAATATTTTAATTTATTCCAACCCGTTCATTTTAGACCCATGGCTATTTCGATTTCCTTTTCATTTTTTTTGGCTAAGAGTTTATTTTCCGATTTTGTCCTCAATTTCGTCTAGCCAAACCAAAACTTAAGCCATTCTGTCGAAAATTTTATTGCCAGATCCCTATTTTTCTTTGCCAAGGCGAGATTTTGATAGCACTGAGCCTATTTTGTTCTGCCAAAGTCAAATTTTCTCTTGCTCAGTCGTATTTTTTCTAGGCAAAATCCTTGTCTGGATGTCTTCATTGGGCGAATTTCTTTGACGTTTGACAAATTCTCCTTCCTTCTGGCCAAGGGCGATCCTTCCTTTCCCCTTGCCTTGTGCATTTTTCTTCATCCAAAGTTGTCAATTTCTCAACATTTCCTCCAGACTTAGGCGAATTTAATTTCTCTCCCACTTTTGTGCTAGGCATACTTCGTTTTATTCTTCGCCATAGTCTAATCTTCTTTAGCACTTGTCCTTTCAAAATTGGCACTTGACCTCTTGAGAATGTCATGATACTTAGCCAAAATCTTCATTTTTCATCTTTTAGCCTCTATACTTAGGCAAATATTCGAATTTTTCCTTTTGACTAGGCATTAACACTTAGTAAAATCATTCTTTTCCCTCTTTCTACATGCCTAGGCGGAATTCTTTAGCATCTTGGTAAGTATAGCGAACATTTTAGACACCTTGCTAGCCCCTTCCAAGTGTATGGCGGACTTCATAAGTCTTTTGGACATCCTTCTTTGAACATGGCGGACCTTGCCTTAGCTTTGGACAAGTATCTTGAATGTCCCTCTTTTCTAGGGCGGACTTTGAAGCTTCTTAGCATTTGTCTCTTTGGAAATATCACAACACTTAGCCAAAAAAATCAGTTTTCCACCCCTTTAAGCTCTTACTCTTAGCAGATTTTCGAAATTCTCTTTGCTAGGTACCAACACTTAGTGAAAATTTTGATTCTTCCTCTTCTCACATGCCTAGGCAGACTTTGGATGGCATCTTCCACAAGCATGGCGGACTTTAGAAGGGGTTAGGATGTTGAGGGCGGACTTCAAGACCTTTTGGCACTTCCTTTCTTGCACATGGTGGACTTTAGAGGTCTTTTGGATATGCTTCTTTATGGATGGCGGACTTTAGATGATGCTAGGATGTGCCTCCTTGCTGCATGGCGGACTTTAGATGATGCTAGGATGTGCCTCCTTGCTGCATGGCGGACTTCAAAGGATCCTAGGATGTCAAGGGCGGACTTTGGAACTGATTAGGATGAGTTTGGGCGGACCTTGGAGGGTCTTAGGACTTCCCTCTTTGCTGCTGGGCGAACTTCACCAACTTCTTGACATTTCTTCATCCTTCATGGCGAATTTCAGACTTGAACAAATTTTTCACAAATTTCATCTTTTAAGAGCTGATTTTTCATGATCTCGACCTCAGATCTGACTGGTTTTGGACTTGATTTTCCAGAATTTGAATGTTTTTGGGTCTGATTTTCATGCTTTTTGACTTGTTTTTCCAGATTTTTCAATAATTTTTTAAATTTTCTCTTTGATTTTCTGAGAGTTCTATCAAGTTTTTCGAACTTCTGAGTGCATTTTCAAAACTCGGGACCTTTCCAAATATAGAAGCTTTCCAAAAATAGAAACTTTCTAAAAATAGAAACTTTCTAAAAATAGAAAAAGCAAACCCTAAAAAATAGGGAACCTTATTTGGTCCAAAAATGCCAAAAATGAAAAATCGAAAAAGCAAGATTTCCTAAAAAGTAGGAAGTCTCAGAATTGGCCGAATTCACAATCAATCTTCGTTTCCTGGGCCTTCTGAGCGCTTCCATGACGTCTACGCATTGATTCAAGCATGAATTATTGACTTGGCTCGGGTAATTCTCGGCAAGCTAACCTGAAACTCTTAGCAAAGTGATCTCACTTAACCGTTGCAAGGAGACAGAACCCTAAAAACTAGCAGGCAACTGGGGGTCCCCATCAGCGATGGGGCGATGTGTGAAAAGGTCACAACAACTCTTACAAGACCACTCTTCCCACTCAGAAAGCTACAACACAACAAAGCAGCCATCATAGATAATATTGTAGCATGCAAAAACATCATTAAATGCAGACCTAGAGATATGTGATCCATTGATTGGGAGGTGAACTAATAAGCACCTCGGTAAGGAAACAGTTCTAGCAAAAAACTTATAAAGGAGCCCTCTATCCTAACACAACATTTAAATTTCTTGTCATGCCATATTTTATTATTCTTTTTTGTATTCTTTTTAGTGCGACCCCAGACCATGATTAGCCCTAAATGAGCAAAAAGGAAGCTTATCTCTTTCATTCTAATTCATTTTTACATGCAAAAAAAAATTGTAACTTAGTTTGAGGAAACAAATTTATTTTGAACACGGTTTGAAGGTGTAGCTGTAGAATCAACATTAATGAGTAACAAGCAGTGAAATAGCAAGTAGAAGAGGTAAGTGATTCTTCAATTTTTTTTTAAAAAAAAAATTTGAAGTTGTAAGAAAGAAATTTATGATATTTATTTTTTTCAATTTGCACTCATATTATTTTTTCATAGAACAGCATGGGCAACATCGGTGAGAAAGGTGAACATGAAATGGAAGAAATAAATTTTATAGTTTCAACCTTAGCTATGGGGTTCATCAAGATGTGGGAGTGTTGTGGGTGAAGGAGAATAACCCCGAAATCCATTTGAGTGCCATTCCATCATCTTAAAATCTTATGCAAAAGGCCCTTTTAATTCAAGAAAAAAACTCTTCTCCAATTTGTGAAATTCTTTAACAAAGACGAAAAAAAATTGGGGTGTAGTAGAGTGGGGTTGTGTTATTACATAGGTAATTGGTAAAATATTTTATGTATTAACAATGAGCAACGTGCTCAATAAATAATTTACAAGATGTTACAGGATAAGATCAAACACGATCTTATCTCAGGAAAAAACAGGAAGTTTCTAAAAGAAACTTCAGATAAGATCTCTGACAACAGAGACGATCTTATCTAGATAATTTACAATATTTTACATAGTTGAGCATTAATAAATAATTAAAGAATATTATTTTAATACCCTCCCTTAATGCTCAATCTATCAACTACACCAAGATGCCCTCTGAATTTTACAAACTTATCTATACTGAGCGACTTGGTGAGAATGTTTGCTGTCTGATTCTCTGTCGGAACATACAGCAACTGAACTGGTCCATCTTCAACCAGCTTCCGAATGAAATGACAATGAGTTTCCACATGCTTGGTTTGCTCATGGAAGACCGGATTCTTGGCAAGTTTGAGAACTCCCCGATTATCATAGAACAAGGGAGTCGGACCTACTTGAGATATTTGCATATCTGCAAGCATCTAGCGAAGCCAAACTACCTCACATGTTGCTTTTACTGCTCCCTGATACTCTGCTTCTGTCGAGGAGAGAGCCATTGCCTGCTGCTTTTACTAGTCCATGTGACTGCACCGGATCCCAAACTGAACACATACCCAGATGTTGATTTCTTGTCATCAACTGAACCTGCCCAATCTGAATCTGTGAACCCACTGAGTTTAGGATCGTGACTCCGAGTGTACAAGAGTCCAAAATCAGGAGTGCCCTTCACATAACGTAGCACATGCTTCGCTACTACCCAATGATCAGCCTTGGGGGCTGTCATGAAGCATGATATGTAGCTCACTGCAAAACTCAAGTCAGGTCTAGTAGCAGCAAGATAGATAAGGCTGCCCACTAGTTGCCTGAACAATGTTTCATCTACCACAGGTGAATCAGACTTAGCTGACAACTTAAGCCCTTTTTCCATGGGTGTGGAGGCAGGTTTGCAATCCTGCACTTGGAACTTATCCAAAAGACTGCGAGCATACTTGGACTGAGAGATGAAAATGCTGCTCTCTGTCTGCCAAACCTCAACACCTAAACAATAATGCAGGAGGCCCAAGTCTGTCATGTCAAAAGTTTTGCACAAGTCTTGTTTGATCTCAGTGATCAAATGTGTCAAACTGCCAGTAATGATCAAGTCATCCACATAGACAACAACAATCAGGATCTCATTACCAGTATTCTTGACATACAGGTTTGAGCCAGATGGACTCCTCTGAAAGCCATGATCTATGAGGTACATGTCAATCTTGATGTACCAAGCCCGAGGAGTCTGCTTTAGGCCGTAGAGTGCTTTGACCAATCTGCACACCTTTTGTTCTTGACCAGCAACTTTGAAACTTGGAGACTGCGTCATGTAGACTTCCTCCTTCAACTCACCGTTGAGGAAAGCACTCTTCACATCCATCTGATGGACCTTCCAACCAAACTGGGCTACTAAGGCAAGGACGAGCCATATGGTACTCATTTTGGCTGTAGGAGAAAAAATCTCCTTGTAGTCAATGCCTTCTTTCTGTGAGAACCCCTGTGTAACCAAACGAGCTTTGTACTTGTCAAGGGTTCCGTCAGCTTTGTATTTCACCTTGTACACCCATTTGTAGCTAATGGGCTTCTTCCCTGGAGGAAGATCAAAAAGGACCCAAGTGCGATTCTTCTGAAGACTCTAGTATTCTGATTCCATCGCCTTTTCCCACTCAGGTATCCCTTTTTCCTCTGAATATGTCTGAGGCTCATAAACATTGTGAATGTTGGCCATGAGAGCAAAATTCACTGTAGACTGTTGTTTGCTCTTGTTTCTGGATGATCTACCCTCAATGAGCTCATCAGCACGAAGATCACTGATAGTCTTAGCCCACCATTTCGGCCGGAGAGTAGAGGGGCCAACATCAGATGTAACAGGAGGAGCTGGATCTGGTTGTGGATCTGGAACAGGTTCAACAGGGGGATGTTCATTATCATCTGGAGGAAACTCAGGTTGAGCATCATCAAAGACTAGGTCTTCGTCATCCCTCCCATGAGGTGAACCTAACGGAAGTCGGACGCCCACATCAGGAGCCTGTAGAGGCTGATCGTCTAAATGCTGAACAAGTGAAGAAGAGTGAAATGGACCCCGTTCCTCATCAAAGACAACATCTCAACTGAAGATAAGACGATCAGTGTCTATATCAATCAGCCTATATGCCTTGTGGTTGTCACTATACCCTGTGAACATGAGTTTTTGGCTCTTGGAGTCTAGCTTAGAGCGCTTGGCCTCTGGAATCCAAACATACACAAGAGAGCCAAAAACTTTCAAATGATTGATCCTAGGTTTGCGACCAGTCCAAACTTCCTCAGGAGTCTTCCCCTTAACAGCATGAGTGGGTGACTTATTAAGGAGATAGACTGAAGTATTGACTACTTCTGCCCAAAAATTAGTAGGAACACTCCTGTGTTGCAACATGGAGCAAGCCATCTCAACAATCGTACAATTGCGCCGCTCTACAACACTGTTTTGCTGAGGAGTGTAGGGTGTGGTCAACTGATGTTTTATCCCATGAGTATCACAAAATTTGGAGAATGCACTAGAACAGAATTCCCCCCCATTATCTAACCTAAGAGTTATGATACAAGAACTAAACTCTTTTTCAACCAAGGCCTTAAACTTCTGAAATACATTAAAAACTTCTAATTTCTGCTTAAGAAAGTACACCCACATTTTCCTACTATAATCATCAACAAAGAGAAGAAAGTACTTGCAACCAGTTATAGAAGAAGTAGACATAGGCCCACAAATATCAGCATGAACTAATTGAAGTACCTTAGAAGTGCGCCAAGAGTCGCCATCCTTGAACGGTGTGCGATGCTGCTTCCCGGCCTGACAAGCACCACAAACGCCCTGATGCTGAGTCTGAATGTCAGGTAAGCCATCTACAAGTCCCTCCGGAGAAAGCTAAGAGAGATAGTGCACGTTCAAGTGCTCGTACTGCCGGTGCCAAAGACTGGTGACAGCTGAATTTCTCGCTGCCAAGGCTAACTCTGGAGAATCACCAGTGTCCACAAGCCTATAAAGGCCATGATCCTCTATCCCAATGGCCACCGTTGTGCGAGACTCACGATCTACAATTGAACATCTGTGCGAGCTGAACACCACATCCATCTGGGGAGAATGTCGCATTATCTGACTGACTGAGAGAAGATTGAGCTCAATATCAGGTACATAATACACATTGAGGAATATGAGATCCCTCCCGCCAGACTGAACCTAAACAGTGCCTATGCCGACAACTGTGTATTCCTCACCTCCTCCAAAAATCACTGAGTCAGTGCAAGGGGAAAAGTCTGTGAACCAGTCACGCGTATGTGAGAAATGATGCAAGGCACTAGAATCTATGTACCAAGCAAAGGATTTGACATGGTCTGTTGGCCTCTTGGCCATGAGTGCATAAAAGGCAAATTCCTTCTGCTCAGAGTGCTTGGCAACATTCACTTTCTGCTGAAACCCTCCCTGCTTCTTTTGCTCAGAAGCCAAATGAGCACAACAATCTTTCTTGATTTGGCCAAATTTATGATAGTAGTTACACTGAACATTTTTCTTCTTCGGGCTAGTGGAGGTCTGACTTGAGCCTTTTTGCTGTGAAGGCTGACCTTTCCCATGATGTTTCGGATGGGTTTTAGCTGCAAAAGCCTGCTCCGTGGAGGATGATGATTCACTGCTACCGAACTGTTGTCTCCAGTGATCCTACTGCAATAGGATAGTGCACAAATTGGGAAACTTAAGATCAACATTAGCAGACATAATGTTGAGAGTCTCTATGAAGTGTTCATAGGACTTCGGTAGACTTTTCAAGGTGATCACGACCATGTCTTCCTCCATTTTCTGACCAATCGCCTCCAATTGATCTCTGATCTCCTGGATTTTATTCAGGTGTGCTTGCAGAGTCGTCTTCTCATCCATCATGATAGAAAACAACATATTCTTCAAGAAAAATGCACGGATTTTGTCAAAAGTTTCATGCAAACCCTTCAAGTGATCTCAGATCTCCGTAGCTGATTTTCCAAGTGGAATCTGAGGGAGCTGATCATCAGTAATGGAAAGCCTAATAAGCATTACCGCTTCACGATTCTTCTCATCAAACTTCTCCTGATCCTTACCCTCCGTTGTGGGACGAGTAGCTTTGCCGAGGATCATCTGATCAAGGCAGGGGTATTCAAAAATTGTCAACATCCGCTGCTTCTAGGTGTTGTAATTTTTGCCATTAAATCTCTGACTGCTCTCCAGCATTAAATTACTTAAACTGGCCATCTTCATGCTTTTCGAGGCATGAAAAATGAGGCACTGAGAAGAGGCTGATGCACGAAACTCGAGGCACAAATTCCAATGCAAAAAAAAAAGCAAATTTAGGTATAGACTGCAAAAAGTATAATGTACGAATGGCACAAAATTCGAGGCACAGAAAACAATGCACCCAGAAAATTCGGAGACCAACCCAATTGAGCTTTCGAAAAACCCACCAAGAATTTGCAATTAGAAAATTTTTCCGACTTGAGTTGAAGGATAAAAACCCTAGCCGAATGTTCTGAAAGCCCTAGTTCGCCATAGATGGCTAGAAACTTGCAGAAAATCAGTTCGAATCCGAACGAAATTGTGGCAAAAAAGAAGAAAAACCCTAGCCGTTGCAACTATGAGGAAAAATGATCTTCTGAAGGCTGAGAAATGAGGCCAAAAACACAGATTTTTGAAAGCAGAAAATGCGTTCAAAAAATTGTCAATTCATGCGCACAAACCTGGAGAAAACACGAGCCACAAGTTTGTAAAAAATCCACATCAAGATGTTTGACTTCAACTCACTTGTTTGCAGAAACGTGTTTAGCAGAAATCGTGCCCAAATATCGCAGAAGTCGCATAAAAAACTTGCAGGAGATCACGCCAGAGGAAGAGATCAAGTCGCGCCTAGGAATGACGCAAAAATCCTTCGAAATTTTTCAGAAAAAAATGCAGATCAGAAAACCTCGAAAATTTTCTAGAAGAGCCACACGAGAATTTCAAAAAAAATTTGAAATTTTAACTCTCAAAAAATCTGCAAAAATATTTTCCAAGAAGATTTTATTAAATTTTTAATTCAAAGACTGAAAAAATCTTTAAAAAAGATTTTTATGAATTAAAAATTTAATTTTGAGCAATTTGGCTCTGATACCATATTACACAAGTAATTGGTAAAATATTTTATGTATTAACAATGAGCAACGTGCTCAATAAATAATTTACAAGATGTTACAGGATAAGATCGAACACAATCTTATCTCAGGAAAAAACAAAAAGTTTCTAAAAGAAACTTCAGATAAGATCTCTGACAACAGAGACAATCTTATCTAGATAATTTACAATATTTTACATAGTTGAGCATTAATAAATAATTAAAGAATATTATTTTAATATGTGTCATATTTACAAGATAGATTTTAGAGGAAGTTACATTAGGGTATATTTTTATCTCTTGTGCTTGACAAGACATCGTTAAGGTCTGTTCAATACATATATAGCCACTGGTGGCTTATTGTAACCTCTGAAGGCTACCTGTATATTTATATTAATGGATATGAAATGTGTTTCTTGTTTTACTAATATATTTATATTAGTATAATTATATATTAAATTTATTGTTAATATATTTATATTTATATTACTTTAATATATTTTTATGTTATATATATATGGCCAACCCCAGCCATACCAAACCCAGAAAGAAAGGACCAATCCCAAACCCAAATCTGAGCCCAAACCAGCAACATAGTAATTTTCATGCACCTAAGCTCTAGAAAACATTTTAGAATAAAAATTGTGGCATCAGTAATGGACTGCTTGTATGATTCTAGAGTCTATCAGATGTGTGAGAGCCTCTGTTTCTGAACTATTTTACCTCTACAGGAAATCGCAAACATTGAGAACTGCATGTGGTATTGCATAGACTGCAGAAGTGATTCTGCAAATTTAGTTCATAGGTAGACAATTGTATATAAATAATCTCTTCTAAGCTGAGCAATGCATGGTACACATTGCAGCTTATTCCTTGTGTTCTGTGGTTGTTGATAAGCCTTGTCTGATTTCAGCATATTTTAACTGAGTCTTTTCCTTGTCCTCTCTTGATTGGTACCTTACAACAGTTGTATATGTCACCTACTATATAGATAATAAATCTAAATAATTCATGTAGCACTTCCTTTCGAATAGGTGAAAGGCTATTAAAAGATGTCTGCTGTTATGATCAGAATATTTGCAGGAAAAAGGTCAGGGCAAGTTAGGCTCTTCCTTATACTTCATTCATGTTTTAACAGAAATGAATGTGTGTTTTAATCTGAATCTAAACATGAAGTTGATTTGTAGGATGCTGATTATTTGGCTGGAACTCTACAACATGGCCTAAATTCATTAGATCTATCAGCTGCAAACAGTGCCACAAATGGAAATTACAAAGGGTTGGCATCTGGAGATTCTTCACCCTCAAGCACTAAAAATTCTGTCCACAGAAGACAACATTCAGCAGGTCCACAAGATGGCATTGAAAAATACAAGGCAGGAAATGGAATTGAACAATACAGAGTACGATTATTTGGTGGAAAGGATAGTTCAACAGTTGAGTACCCTCAAAATCGATCATTTGACAGAGCAACTTTAGGTTCACATGGGAGTATTCAAGATGGGCCACAAAATGGTAATAAGGGTTCACTTGTGGGAGGTCTGGCTATTGGGAGTGGTTCTTCAAATGAATTTTTAGAAGCTGCTGAAGTGACCATTCAGGAACTGCGGAAGGAATCTAGGATGTGGGAAAGAAAGGCACAGAAATTTATTTTAGAAACTGAAACTTTGAAGCAGCAGCTTGCTGAACAGCAACGACAGCACAGAGAAATAGAAATGCAGTTTTTAACAACACAAGCCGAGCGGGACAGTTTTAAACAGGAGGTTGAACAGTTGCAATCGGCTTTACAGGACTACATCGAGAGCGAGAAGGGTGCAGACAATGCAAAGTTTGAAGTGCAAGATGCAAAGCGTATGTTTAAAGAGTTTGAAGATGAGATAAAACTTCATAAGGAATCTAATGCTAATTTGAGTTTACAGCTGAACAAAATTCAAGAGGCAAATACAGAGCTGGTTTTGGCTCTACAGGATCTAGAGGAGACAATAGACCAGCAGAATGGAGAAATAGAAAAGCTTTTGGAAGCAAGGGAAAGATATCATGATGCAAATATCTCAAAACAAGAATCTGAAGAGATGAGACATCATGCAGAACTGGGCATCAAATTCTCTGATGTTGTGGTTGAAAGGGACAATCTAAAGAAAGAGGTTGAACAATTGAGATCAGTTGTTGAACACAGGATATATAACATCCAAACAATAGAATCAGATGTCAAACACGCTGCTCCTGAATCACAACAGGATATAAAAAATGAGGAATTCAATAAAAATCTCAGTTCGAATGGACAAAATGCACTCGTATTATATCAGCAATTTTCACCTACTGCTCCTGAGATTCATGAACAGATGATTGACCAAGACAATGAGACAGCCGAATGGATGCAAAAGCTATCATATCAAAAAGAAGAGATTAAAATACTGAAGAATGAAATACCAGGTTTTCCCAGTAATCATTCATCGACAGAAGTTACAGAATACATAGATGAATCACAGCAGGATCTGCATCAATATTTGAAGACTTTGAAACAAGATATGGATGAGCTTGAAAGGGATTGTAAGGAACTAACAGATGAGAATCTTGAGCTTATTTACAACTTGAATGAATTAAAAAAGAATCTGGAATCAAAAAATGTGTATATTGCTGAGTTAGAAGAGAGACTAAGAGCATCTTCATTTGAGTCTACTTTACCTGGTTCTAAACTCTTATATGGTACAGAACTCACAAGCTTGGAAATGTCACCTCACGACTCTCCAAGTCAAGTGTTGAAAGTTCAGAGTGATAGTCCTAATTTGGAAAATAAACTGAATAGCTTTGAGGAGAGGATTCATGAACTGGAAAGTGAGCTAGAGAATGCTCATGAAAAAACTGCTAAAATTGAGCAAATTTTAGCAGCTTCCCTTATTCAAAAAGGTCAGACTTTGAAGTTAAAAGATACTAAAGGCAGAATCTTTATAGATGGGCTACCAGCTCTAGTCACTCAATTAAATGAAAGGGTAGAAACATCTGAACATCTACACAGAATAGAACTTGCCAAGATGGAAAGATCTATGACTGAGTATCAAAGTCAAGTATCGGTGCTTGAATGTCAGAAATTGGAGCTGGAATGTAACTATCATAGCCTAGTGTTGGAGCTTGAAAGCCAGAAATTGGAGTTGGAGTGTTTGCTAAACATCTTCAAGAATAGAGTCTGTAGTCTGGAAAGTGAAGTTATAACAACTCAGCAAGAAACAATTGAAAGAGAAATACAGTTAACGGTCAATTATGAAAGCTGTCTTGAAGATACAGTAGCCCGAGCAGAAAAAGAAGTTGCCAATGCCCTACAGCTACTTCAAACTCTCGAAGAAGACAAATCCAAGCACATGATTCAGACTAAAACACTAAATGATCAACTGACTGACTTGGAGCAGAAGTTGAAGTGGAGTACAGATTTGTCTAGGGTAGAAATTGGCAGCAAAGAAAAGTTACTTAGTGATTTTCAGCATCAAGTAATAGACCTCGAGAATAAGAACCGTGGTTTGCAAGATGAGCTAAGTGTCTTGAAGGAGAGAATTCGTGACCTGGAAAGTGAAATTCAGACAGCTGAACAAGAAATATTCAAAAGAGAAGAAAATGATCTGATAAATAGCCTTCAAAGAGTCAAATCTTTTGAAAGCAACAATGGAAAAGATGCAATTATGATAGATGATTTAAAAATGCAAGTCAGCCAATTACAGCAAGTGTTACAATCATTGGAAAATGTACACAGTACACAACTTGCCTCTTTTCAGAATCAAGTGACGAAGCTTCAAAGTGAGAAAACTTCTTTTGAAGATAAAATAAGCATGTTGAGAGAGAAGGTTTGTGAATTAGAAAATGAAGCACAGAAAGCACAACAAGAAGCAATTGAGAGAGAACAAGAAATTGCTAGTAAGGAAAATGTACTCAGTGACTTTCAGCATCAAGCAATTGACATCCAGAATCAGAACGATAGATTACAAGGTGAGCTAAATGTCTTCAAGGAGAGGATTTATGCCCTGGAAAGTGAAGTTCAAACAGCTGAACTAGAAAACATCAAAAGAGAAAAAGAGTTGAGAGCTGCCTATGAATATAAACTTCAAAGAACTGATGCAAGAGCAATCAAAGCAGAAACCGAACTGACTGATAGCCTTGAAAAAATCAAATATTTTGAAAGCAGCTCTGCGAAGGATACAGTTATTATAGATGAGTTAAAAGTGCAAGTCATCCAACTACAGCAAGAACTAAAATCATCTGAAGATGTACACACCACACAACTTGCAGGCCTGGAAAAATCTCTAAGTGAATTCCATAATCAAGTGATTAAGCTTCAAGGTGAGAATGGCATTTTGGAAAATAAAGTAAGTATGTTGAAGGAGAAAATTTGTGAATTGGAATATGTAGCTCAGAAAGTTCAGCAGGAAAGTATAGATAAAGTTAAAGATCTGTCTGCTGCACATGAACATAGACTTCAGGCTAATGAAGCAAGAGCAAGAGAAGCAGAAGAAGAACTTGCCAAAATTCTCAAATCAATTATTGAATCTGACAATGCAAAGCATAAAATGGGTGAAATTATTTCTAAACAACAGGATCAAGTAAAGGCCATTGAAGATCAAACTGCAAAACTACAAGATGAACTTACAACTTCTCTGAAAACCATAAGAGATCTTGAAGCAGAAAAGGTCAAAATCTCCCTTGAACTTACAAATGAATCCAAAAGGAGACAGAATGCTGAAAACGCAACAAGAACTTTGGATCAGCTAAATCAGGAATTACAAAGAAGGATTGAAAATATAGAAAGCAAACATTTAGAGAACAATTTGCAATTAAATCAGCTTGAAGAAACTAATTTGGAACAACAGAAACAATTAGATAGCCACTGTTTGACTGAAAAATGTCTACAGGAAAACATAAAGGAGCTTGAGATTGTTAAAATGAAACTACATTCTGAGATCGAGAACCTTCAAGAAGAAGGATGTTTTAGTAAGTCTTGTATCCAGGACTTGAATTGTCAGTTATCAGCATTAACGGTAGAATTACAATCTCTGAGGTGTTCCAATCAGAATTTAGATATTCAAGCCACAAAGTTGCAAATGGAAAATGTTAGTTTAGAAGAGAAGCTGGATGCTGCACAAAAAGAAAGCAAATCTACAAGTGACCATCTGGAAAATCTTGGCAAACTTCTAGAACAGCTTAGAGCTGATGCAGAGTCAAATTTATTGGCTAAGACTAATCTTGAGAAGAGAGCCATGGAATTAGAACACATAAAAGAAGGACTTGAGAGCCACTTAAAAGAAAAAGAAGACAAAATTTCTCACCTTTTAAAACAAGTACATAGTTTAGATATACAATTGAAAATTTCAGCAGAAGAACGTGATTTCTTCAGACTAGACCTTGAGAATGCCAAGGCTACATGCTTCAATCTCCAGGCCGAGATGAAAACAGTTGAGCTTAATCTTAAAGAAGAAAATGTGAAACTACTCCAGGCACTCGATGAATCACAAAGTAAGTTATCTGCCACTCTAGCAGAGGTAGACTCTTGTAAGAGGGAGCAGCAACTACTGGAATGGACACTAGAGAACCTTAAAAGAGAACACACTGCAGCTATGGAATTAAATTCAGAACTTAAGGAAAAATGCTCTAATTTGTTTGAGTCTCAAAGCAATGTAGAGCAGCGCTTGCAGAAGATGACAGGGGATATTTCTGTTTCATTCAATCAAATCAAGTCTTTAGAGTCGGATTTGTCTATCCTGCAGAGAAATTTGGAAGAGGAAAGAGGCATTTGGCCTCCAAAATCAGAAGCATATCAACTTAACACAAGAGAGTATGAAGAGACATGTATAAAAGCAGATAAAATTGTTGGCTATTTATATCCAGAGAATGAAAATATAGTGGAGAATCTACAAAAGGAAGTACAAAGCCTTTCTAGGCAGGTTTACTTAGTATTGGAGGAGAAGGAGAGGATCCTAACTGAAGCTCTTATTGAAGCATCAGGTCTTCATGAAGCAAAGAAGAACCTTGAAGATTCTCTGCAGTTACAGCTGGCAAATGTTAAACAGGGTGAAGCAGAGCTTTTGCAAGTCAAGCATAAATGTGAAAGTGAAGTTCAAGAGTTCAAGCTTGAAGTTGATGTTACCAGGAAAAAGGGAGAAGAGCTGCATTGCAACCTCGGACATGTGCATAAGCAGCTGGGGGATGCAAAAGTTAGAGAGACAGATCTTCAAGAAAAAGTTCAGGGTATTCAACTAAAGATTGTTGCAGTTGAAAATGAAAAACAAAAGCTTAAAATTGAAAATGACAGTCTAAGGAGACAGATTACTCAGTTAATGGGCCTGAAGGCTGAGACCGATGCTCTCCAAAACATAGTTGAACAAGTCAGAGATGAGAAAACTACATTGCAACAGTCTTTACATTCTACAGAAGCTGAGGTTGAAAGGTTAAAGGCAGAGAACATTTTGTTAATGGAAAAGTTGGCAGCTAGCATGCAAGGACTTGTTCAAGTTGATAAACTCACACAAAGGAATGCTGAACTTCCAGAGAGAATCCTTGGCTTACAGGCTGAACTGAATGCCAAAGAAGTGGAGCATAAGAATAAATCCGTACAGATTCAAAATCTAAGTGATCACTTTCAGTGGAGGCTACATGATCTAGAAGAGGAGAATGGGAAATGTGTAAGTAAAGCTAATTTATTGGAGAATGATCTGCAAATGAAAGTGAATAACATCTCCAAGTCCGATGAGATTTTCCCTGGTTCATCAGATTGTGGAGTGAGATGCACATCTCCTCCACAGAATGAGGATACAGACCAATCCACCAAAATTAGCGACAGAATTGGGGTGCTACAGGCAAGTCATTTATGTCCTTTTTATAACTACCATTTCCTTGTTAGAATAAACAACTGCAGAGCATATAGATTAATTTATGTAATATGAAAATTCACACGGTTGAAGCTATTTCAATGGTTATATTTCTCACATGAACAAGTCTTGTAATGAGCAGTGTGAGTTGGAAACTCGTATCAAGGAATTTGAGGAGAAAGAGGAAACACTAGTCACAGAAATTCAAAAATTGGAGGAAATGAATCATCAACTTATGCAGGCAAAATTAGATTCTGATACAGATCAGTTGCAAATCGAGGTAGATTATCTATGTCCATTGTCTCTGGCTTTTTCTTGTTTAAAACATCTCAAATTGCAGTAGTAATCCTATGACTATTTGGGTTTCGCTTGTTTAAAACATCTTAATTCACAGTACCAAGCCTATGACAACTTGGGTTTTGCTTGTTTACAACATCTTAATTAGCAGTAGTAAGCCTATGACTAATTGCATTTTACATTTTAGAGAACACCGTCAATCCCCTTAAGATGCAACTCTTGTGAAGTCTCTTCCTTCACCCTGCTTTGCTTCTTTTTCTAATTATGAATTTCCTCTCATCTTTAAAATTGTTTCCATAATAATGTGTTTCACCTCCACCAAACTCAATGTTCATGCTTGTGTTTCCATTTGTTGTCAAGGGCATAGTCATTGTGTTTGAACTAATGCAACTTGTGGGTTTCCCAATCAGCTTGTTTTAGTTAGTGTAAAATGACTTTCTAGTGATTTTTTAAGTTGTTTGTATCTGACTATGTATTAATGCCTTGTTGGTTTGTGGCTAGTTATTAGTAGTTCTCATTGGTTGTGTTATGCTTGGCAACTACTTGGTTCTTTAAAAAGGTTTATTGTAGTCAAGGAAAGTAGTATGATCCTTGTTCAGTCATCTCTAAGCTAATTTGTGTAAGAACTTCATATGAATAAAGATATACTATTGTTTTCAATTTTACCATTTTTGGATTTTGATTGTGTGCAAGTTTTTGTATCAATGTTTCATATCACACTCCATGATCCATCAACAGGATGATAGAGAGCTCAATGAAATATCACACTCCATGATCCATCATTAGGATGATAGAGCTCAATGAGATTCTGAAACGTTGATGCAAAAACTTACACACAATCAAAATCTAGAAACAACAAAATTGAAAGCATTATCGATTGTGGAAACCTCGTAGTTTACTATAGTTGCTCTATCTAGTATGCATTGTTATTGAAAAGGGATAAATTCTTACCCCATCACACAAGATGTTGCAACTTGCATGTAATTTATGGAGATTTTGGCATTGAATTTTGGATCGATACCCAAATATAGAGGTATAACCCTCACAAACATAGTTGGAAAACTCAAACTCGGCAAAAAATTGCCAACCCCAAAAAATTCGACTTGGCAAAAACTCAAGAACTTAAAAAATTGCTTAAATTTCTTTAGAAACACTTTTTTTTGGCAAAATTCAATGCCAAGATGAATCCAATGAGTTCAAAAGTGTTTTCTATTAAATTTGATTGATTTTAGTGCAAAATCATATTCTCAAGCAGAATCTTGATGGCTAAAAGCCTGATAGTCTAATACAATAGATAGCTAAAATGAAAATAGTAAAACTAAAAGTAATACTAAATACAACATTTTACACCTTCCTCTTCCCTAATCTACTGAAAACTAGGGGAGAGGTAGATATTCTAGTCCTTCGAGTAGGCTATGGATCCTTGGTTGGCATGGAAGGTAGTGGCTAAGGCTTGACCTCCATCTTGGAAGTAGATGGCAATAACTCCTCATCCTCATGAATGTCATCAAACCCTACATCTCTTGCTGCACCCACATCCTTCATTGCTTGTATCTCAAAATCAAGAAGCTCATCCTTAGTAAACAATGGAGGCTGCTCATCCCACCCTGTCCAATCACTGTAAGGATCTATCTCATCCAAATTAATAGGATCCTATGATTTGTCCTCTACCTTTCTTGTGTGCAACTGAAGGTTGTATTTCACAAAGACAAGGTCATTGAGGTGTTTTTGAGCTAATTTGTTCCTCTTCTTCATGTGAATGGCCTCAAACAATCTCCAATTACACTCACAGTTGGATGCACTACAAGGTTGGCATACTATGCAGAGGTCAATTCTTTGGAGATTTGGGGTATTTCTACCCCAATTTTTCCACCAAACCTCTACAAATAAAATATTGAAGAGTTAGAAAACAAAGTCAAAACACATTTTTCCAGATTACAAGATGCATGTGAAATAATTATAAAGACTCCAAATTTTATACCTGGTGTTAGAGTGGTTCTTCCTCTAATAGCTAGCTCTAAAGAAAAGAGCCTACCCCTTCCTTCCCTATAATTTTCCAATTCTTGGACAATGAGGTCTCTCACCTCAACCTGGGGTGCCATCCTCTGAATGCATGTTGTGAGCCCCTCCATAACCTCTCCATTAAGATCAGAGAAGGTGTTTGAGAAGAAACAAAAACAAGGGTTGAGGAAGTACCCTATTGCATGGATGGGTTGGGGGAGTTGATTGTTCCACCTCCTATCAATAATCTCCCATATGGGATCAAATTTGAGGCTATCCCCCATGTAATAATTTTTGATAGCCTCTTGGGCTCTATCTATGGCCTCATAAATACATCCCATTGGATTTTGATCCCCATCTACCAAATGGAGAACTCTAACCAAGGGTTTTGACACCTACATTACAAATACAAAAACATTAAAGTTACAAATTTATAATGAAAGACTTAAATTAAAAATATATATATATATTCAACTTGAATTTAAATTCAAATTTTTGAAGTTACCTTCACGATCTTTGTAGCTCTTTGTGCAAATAGATGGTCAAAGACTATGCTAGTAAGCTTGTAACCCTCTCTCTTTTAGGGTTCTTTGCATAAGATGAGTCTAGCCATGCTTGACTCACAAACATTTGGTTGAAAGCAGTTAATGAACCAATAATGCTTTGCAACGTTAGGGAAACCGTTGCAAACCTAGTAACACCCAATCTCATCAACTCTTTCCCTTGCGTATGATCTCTCATCAAATTAAGAACCCAAGGGAGATTGTAGATAAATTTTGTGATGCTCCTTGCATCATCTACAACTAGTGTCACCCAATCAAGTTTTCCTATGTCGTCCAAAAGAAGTTCAAGGAAATGTGTTGTGCAATGTGACCAAAAAAGTGTAAGATGTCTATTCTCCAGAAATCTCCCAACCACGACATATGTTGTTGCATTATCAGTGATGATTTTCATCACATTTTCTATGCCCACCTCCATGAAAACTTCCTCCAGCAATAGAGACCTTGTTTCTACATTTTTTATTTTGTTGGAAGCATCCACCAATTTTTTTTAAAAAATCACCTTTTGAAGCAATCAAAAAATAAAGGATGGTGTCGTTTTTCCCATCTATCTGCCCATTTGAAAGAATGGTGCAACCATATTTTTTCCATACTTTCTTTTTCTCTTCCAGTACTTGCACTTCCCTTTCAGTTGTATTTGTGAGCAACCTACAAGTACAAAATAAAAGAAGTACAAAATTTTAATTTTAAAAAAATATAGCTTAAATTCAACATAAATTTAGCCCAAAATTCAATATATATTTTTTAAACTTATAAGTATAACTTAGCGTAAAATTTAAATTAACTAACCTCCCACTCAAGTCTCTGCGAGAGGGTGCTTTGTAGCCTTTTCTCACAACTGTCAATACAGTAACCAAATTGTCCCAATAAGGACTACTCCCCAGATTGAAAGGAATGTTATTGAAATACCAAAAATCAGCACATGCCACGTCGGCATGTTCATGCACCTCCCTATTCCACCTTGTAGCCTCCGATGATGGTTGTGAGGTGTGTTTCTAGGCACAAAAAAACTATGTGGTGTGTGTGAAGATGTAGGCGGTGACACTCTACTTGAAGTAGAGGAAATGGAGGGCCTAGAGGCCAATGTGCCTCAAATGCACAGACCACGAAGAGAACCCACAATGTTAGGACATGTTTCCTCATTTAATTCTACTTGCTAATGACTATGACCACCAGCTATGTTTGCTACTAGGGCTGCCCTTGTCCTCTCCCTTTGCAATTTTTTCTCCTCGGCAACTACAAGTAGGGAATTCATCTCTCTTTTTATCTCTTTTTTGTTCTCAGGACAAGGCTTGGCATCATGATGAGTAATGCTTGCAAGATGGTATTTGAGGTGATTTATGCCTCCATGACGTAGCTTCTAACATCAAGTGCAAATAACCGATCCAAGCATCTGTCCTTGCACAACATACTTCTATGTAGGGTCTCTAGCTCATGTAGGGCGAGTACTTGAAATTGGCAGTGGCACAGGCACCAATGGGGTGGATCTTGAGGCTGAACCTAAACCAAAATCTTCTCTATTCGCCATTATATTATGTATTTAACCTATACACACAAAAAGAAAGTACAACATATTAATTTTTTAACACAAAAAAAAACCTAAATTATACATAAATCATTAAAAATCAGCCTAAATTTGGTTTAAATCAATATAAATGAGTTTAAATTAGTAAAAAAATTATCTAATCTAAACATTCTAAACATTTTTTTCAAAAAAAAAGATGAAAATAAAAAGAATAAGCTAGGTATGAAAAAATAGTGAAAATAATGAAAAAAAAAAATAATAACAAAAATTAGTGATGAATCTTATTTTTTGGAGTTTAAATGCAAAAATCCTACTTCTTTTTAGCATATGATGAATTTTTTCTTAATTTAGATGCAACATTTTGTAGCCAAAATGAAGCAAAATGATTTAAACAAAAGAAAATGAAAAACCAAAAACCTACCTGTGATTCAAATTTGCCTTCTAAATTCGCCAAAAGATCCCTTTCAATCTTCTCTCCTCGATGGCAAAATGCTGGAAATGGTGTGTTTGCTATTGGGAAGAGTTTTTGTGCAAAGCAAAGCAAGTTTAGAATGTGTTTTTTTGTTATGAGGCCATTTTTTTTGCCATGGCAACCTGCTATGTGCAACGTTGGCGATTTTTTTGTACGGACTCACCAAGTTTCTGGCAAAAACTCAGGGAGTTAACCTGGGAAAACCTGCAGGTCATAAAACTCGGTGAGGTTTTGTAGACTCGCCGAGTTTTCGGTGAGTCTACCAACTATGATCACAAATGCATTTGCTCCAACAGCTAATAGAAGTTTCTAATGATCAGTTGCTTTCTAAGTTTGACAGTTGAAGATCTCATGAGAAATGCAATCAGATTTATTCCCCTAATTTAACCAATTTTATACTAATGATGCAATTTTTTTTCTCTAATTAAACCAATTTTATACTAATGATGCATTTTTCTTCAACAAAAAGTCATAGCTATGTATGAGAAATGAGGTAAAATTTTACAATGCAATCTGCAATAAAGCTGTAAGAAGTTTAAAAATCTAAGAGCTTATGATTAAGTTATAGGCTAAGAAGAAATAGTAAAATAACCCCATAAAATGAGCTTAATGAGCATATAGGAGCACATAGGATCACAGTAGCCATTTCTTAGAAAGTCCTAGACAAATTGAAAATAAAATGCTGTATAAAAGTATCCTCAGACCAGACAAGAAGTTCTTGAACATGAACTTGAAGAGAACTATTTTATTCTGTTCCTGCAATGGAGAGGAGAGATAGTCTTTGGATGTTCACTTTCATTTTGTATACTCTTATTTAGAATACATAAACAACCTGATTAATTGTTCCGCTCCTGACTGGCTGCACACATGTTCATGTTGACAGTGCCAGATGATGCTCCCAATGAATATCCAAAAATAAATAGTTGGTTTGTTCCTTGGCTTTAACACTTTCAAATGGTTTTCTCCATGATATGGGAAAAGTACATTCTGGCACTCAACGAGAGAAAGTTCTTGATAGTTAATCCATTGATTGATTTTGATCAATTATTTAGTAAGGATCTGTAGGATTTTCTGGATATCATTATTTGGAGAGTGGGGAGAAGGATTCTGTTTTGAAGTCAGTGTGGAAACTGAAACATATATTACAAACAAAATATTTAGAGTGAAACTCTAAAAGCTCTGGCTAAATTCCTTAGTTTGGCTGTTAGATCATGTAACTTCATTCCATAACGAGGACTGAAGCTGCTTACTAAGAAGATAGATTTCTTTAATGAACTTGTAAATGCTTCTATAGAAAAGCAGTTATTCTCCAGAAGACTTTACAAGTTCTTTACATGGAATGTGGAAATATCATACATTTACTAGATTTCTTTAGTCGTTGCAGGATCAGCTTTATGTTCAGTAGCAACAAACTGCCAGTTATACTGTCAAATGGAATAAAAAGAACTTCCCTATTCCACCACTGAATCCAATCCTTGTTATTTTATATCCTTGAGGAAGCTTTACTGAGTAAGTCAAGGGTTCAAAAAGAACTCTGGCAGTGCATATTGAGATCATACAAATCAGTCCTCACTTTGAGACTGAACCAAGCTTTTTGATTCAAACACACCACCTCAGAGATCAAAGTCCCTTTATCAATCACAGATTCAGCCACATTAAAGTCTTGATGTAGTAGAAGGCATAAAAATTGGAAGGGCTACATAGCACCATCAGATATGAGCATGAAAAGATCACACACTAATGTAGTTGCTACCCCAATCGATAACAGACTTTATAATTGCTGCCCCAAATTACAATGGAGTTAGCAAACTTTATAAAACCTAAGATCACAACACCCACTTCACCTTCATCATGGGCAGAACAAAAAATCTGGCATGTTGCCAAATATTGTTCATCAAAGCTTGTAGCTTTGAACTTGAATATTTTCACTTCTGGTTCATGAACATATCCATACTGCCTATATTTTATAGTAGTTTCCTACTTGTCTTCTTCTAATATGACGGCACATCTCTTCATTCCTTCCCAACTAATCAGGATCAAAATGGGCATTAGTGCCAAGGGATTTGCTTCTTTTTTAAAATCATTTAAAAATGTATATAAAAACTTGACAAAACGTGATCATACAGGAATTTCCATACAAATTATGAAGATACGTAAGATGTGACTATACAAAACATGCCGTGCGTCTAGGTTCCCTGTAACTTGTTTTTTTTCAAAGAGAGAGCACATGAAGAAGTTTTGTAAGGGGAAAATTCCAAAATTGCCATAATTCCACATTACTTGCTATTGCTCATACAAAATAATATATAAAAAAGAAATTATTATTAGAAGACAAAGGTTGGACAGTTTTATGACCTAGTCCCATGCTTAATGCAAATGTTAAGTCTAACTCATGCAAAGAGACACATTCTACAACCCACATCAACTTTGCCTTTTGGTGTAGGTGGGTGGTGTTAGTTTTAGGATCAGAAATGTAAATAAGTAGAAATACAACACACAGATCAAACAACACAGCATTTTTACCCTAGGAAAACCCTCCTACTCGAGGGAGAAAAACCCAGCAAATAATCTTCTTATTAAATGAAAGAATCAAAGCAAAAATCTGCTTACAACTCAGGCCCTTGAATTTTGGCCAAGACTTATACAAAAATATATAAGATGCTTCTCCTTGAGAAAATGATAAACTTCCTTCAAAGAATCTAATCTACTTCTAAAATATGCAAACTGCTGCTAAGTGCGAATTGGAATGAATGCTTGTCATATTCAAATGAGGTATCTTCAACTCCTTTATATACAATGAAGGTCGACCTCTTCTTTAGGTTGGCCCCTAGAAGAAATAGAAAATATAAAATATGATTTGTACATCAAAAGGCCAACCTGCCTTGAGCATCTTTTCATTTTATTTTATTTTATCTAGGAGAAAATATCTCCCGAAGCTACCAAACACTAACACTCCCTCTTAGCTAGGGAGGTATTTTCCAGATATCCTCGTCATGATGAAACACACCTCAGTTTCAGAGAAGTACAAAGGTTCATCACAGAGTCTCTCAACATGATGAAACACATCTCAGTTTCAGAGAAGTACAAAGGTTCATCACGGAGTCTCTCAACGTGATGTCGTCTCTCAACATGACGTCCACAATGGCTACTCCCATGTGTGGAAAGAAACACATGTACAAGTGTTCATTACGGAGTTTCTCAACGTGATGTCGTCATGGAGTCTCTCAACATGATGAAACACATCTCATTTTCAGAGAAGTACAAAGATTCATCACGGAGTCTCTCAACGTGATGTCGTCTCTCAACATGACATCCACAATGGCTACTCCCATGTGTGGAAAGAAACGCATGTACAAGTGTTCACCACGGAGTCTCTCAACGTGATGTCGCCATGGAGTCTCTCAACATGATGTTGTCATGGAGTCTCTCAACATGACGTCTCATCTTAGTCTCAGAGATGAATAAGGGCTTGCACCTCATATTTCTCCATCTCAGAGAAATATACACTTCAAGGCCTTTCACCTCATATTTCTCCGTCTCAAAGAAATATACATTGCAAGGGATTTCACCTCATATTTCTCCGTCTCAGATAAATATACACTACAAGGGCTTTCACCTCATATTTCTCGATCTCAGAGAAATATACACTACAAGGGCTTTCACCTCATATTTCTCCGTCTCAGAGAAATATACACTACATGGGCTTTCACCTCATATTTCTCCGTCTCAAAGAAATATACACTACAACAAGTCTTCATAATGATGTGACTCCCTCTAAAGCTCCAAGTACTTGTATCAACCTCCTGACCTCCTTGTCCAAGGTTGCCTCTGTTGGTTTGTCAGACTCCCTCTAAATGTTATTTCCTCCTCTTCGAAGAAATTGATCGCAAATTCTCCATCCAAGGCTAACCCAACCTTGTGCCCTTGAGTGAAGAATGATGAGAGTTATGCACCACTAGCTCAGTCCCAAGGCAGCAAGCTATGTCTCCATGTTTGTTCATTTTTTCCGTGTGACTTCCTCACAGGATGCATCAAGCGCTTCCTCCCTTGAATTCCTTATGCAATCTCTCATCATCCTTTTGCTCCTTGATCCGTCCTGGAAGCATTTTAGAGAGATTAATAATAGTTCATAGAATTAAACTATCCCAAAGAGAAATGCCAATGCTAGAAGCATACATGATTCACTATTCCCAATTTCATGAATTATTATTAACTACATAAAATTTATTCAAGGTACAAGCATAAAATACTTATCTCTTTATGTTGGTACACCATTGGGCTAGACTAGTAGCTGTGTCTCATCTTCGCCACCTTCAGTGTTTCCATCCCATGCAATTGACCTCATATTTTCAGATCAAACACCTAAGCTAGTTCATTCATGACATGTCCCAAACCCATGAATTCCAATGCCTTACGAGACTTCCCACTTTTACCTTCCAACATTTCCCAAAATTCAACATTATTTACAACACTTAATTTATTCTTGATTGCATCCTTAAGACCCACCCAATGCAATTCTACTTTAAACAACTCATGGATACTAGAGTTTGTCACATCATGACCATTCCATAACAGATGCCCAACACTAGGTTTTAGAAATCCTGTTAAAACACGCAAAAAATGTAGTTTTCCCAGAACCATTTTCTGCTACTTTGGCCACTAAACTTCGTATAGAAATGGCATAATCTATGCAACTGATTCAGTCTAGCTTGAGCTTTATATTACTTCTCATAAATCTAAATTTATGTTCCCACATTAATGTACAAAGCAAACCTGGATATGGTTACACCAAGTCTAAGAACTCAATACAGCAGCAGTATTTTGATAGCAATGGATCATGTGACCCCTATGAAACACTCTCAAGAGTTCCAATGTTGCCCTGAGATCAATCTTCATCCCCAGACACTCACATACAGCCCAGTTTAAGTGCAGATTATTGAAGAATGGCAATGACCAGGTCCTAAAACTCACAGTACTCTCCCACAAATCTCACGCCAACATCTACAGGTTCCTTCAACAGTATGTAGCGACTAAAATGAGCCAGCACATCCTCAAAAACTCACGCCATGCCAAACCCTACTTCTAAAACTTTCATGTCCACAGACAAATGTGCCAAGGCTGGAGAACAACTGAGTAATAGAAGGAATAACACATCCTAGAGAAACTTAGTTGAAGCTGCAAACTTGCTCAAATTACTCACGAACTCAACCTTGTTCCCACTTCAAAGATCTCCAATTTTATCTTTGCTTAAACAAATCTGATCAGATCTTTTCTTAAACCTGCTCTAATACCATGTTAGTTTTAGGATCAGAATTGTAAATAAGCAAAAATACAACACAGAGATCAAAGAACACAACATTTTTACCCTGGGAAAACCCTCCTACTCGAGGGAGAAAAACCCAACAAATAATCTTCTTATTAAATGAAAGAATCAAAGCAGAAATCTGCTTACAACTCAGGCCCTTGAATTCTGGCCAAGACTTATACAAAAATATATAAGATGCTTCTCCTTGAGCAAATGATAAACTTCCTTCAAAAAATTTGATCTACTTCTAAAACATGCAAACTGCTGCTAAGTATACAAAAATATAAAATGAAGGTCAACCTCTTCTTTAGGTCGGCCCCTAGAAGAAATAGAAAATATAAAATATGATTTGTACATCAAAAGGCCGACCTGCCTTGAGCATCTTTTCATTTTATTTTATTTTATCTAGGAGAAAATATCTCCCGAAGCTACCAAACACTAACAGGTGGGTGGTGGATAAATGGATGCATGCAAAACATAGGTGACTGACATATTTATAGATGTATAACTTTAAATAGTAATCATAATAAAACAGAGACAAATATAACACAAGCAACTAACATTAAAATAAAACTATTTTGAAAAGTAAATGAAATGTTTGGTTTGTAACATTGGCTACGTGTGTATGTATTTAGGTAATTTTGTATAATTCAATGTATATGAATATAAACAAGTATAGATCCATCTTGATATGGATCTCCAAGAGGTATCCAACACACTCGAGGTATCAACCCCACCACAACTTTACTATAAGTACATGGGGATTGAGACCTCAAGCATTTGAGATGCCTCTCATATCAATTCCATATTAAGATAGATGTGAGCTAGTGTGATATAATACAAATTAAGTGCAGATGGTTTGAAAAACAAAAAGTAAGTCAAGCATTCCCCATGTTATATTGCATCATACACCTGTGACTGTCTGATTGTATATGTTACAATTACTAAATTTTATTTGTGTTAGGGAAGAATAGGAATTTGTACAAACAGTTTAAAGATGAAGTTCAATCAATGTGACTTACTGAGAATTGTATAATTATTTTTCACATCTAGCCCTTCAACTTTGATTATAATAGGGTGTAAATGTAACTTGATTAGAAGATATTTTTATTATCCTGTCTCCTCCAATATCAGTGGTTGGTCTAATAGTGGATGTCAATGTGTTTGTCTGTCAATTTGAGCAGCTTATAAGATTGCAAAAGCAGAATACTGATTTGTCACAGAAACAACATGAACTTTTATCAAACCTCGGTGCTCAAGAGCTCCTCCAAAAAGAAGTGTACAGGCTCCAAGAGGTGTCCTTACTATCCTTCACTTGTACTTGTCATCCTCTATAAAATGGTTTCTTTTCTTTTAATTGTTTTTTTTTAAATTATTTCCTCTTGGAACTTCAAATGCTATTACCCATAATCTTTCAGGAAAATAAACAACTAGAGACTCAACTTATAAGATTCATGGAAACAGCAAAGGGAGGCAACATACTAGAAAGAGTTGTTGCAATGGAAACACAATTAGTGGAGGCCTTAGAGGCGAATAGCATGTACCAGCTACAGCTCCAAAGGTAATGAACAATTCCATTTGACTTTGTTATGGATACAATAGGTAAACCATTCAAATATTTAATATGATTCCCTTCCATGAAAAATACAAAAATATTACATACAAACCTTTTGAAAGGAAATGATTTGGAACCCTAATGTGAAATGCAGGACAATATTCTATTAAACTAGGCTTTGTAGATGTTGGAAAGTTTACTGTGTTCTCTATTGCATTTTTAATTTTCATTGGCAAGGGATAAGGTTATGTGCTAGGGTAATATAAATTACATACAGAAATAAGCATATTACTTGAACTATCCTGCTTTTCATTCTACTGATAAGACAGTATCATGCCTTGAGCATAAAGTATATACAAAGCAATGGACTAAAACGTGACTTTGTTGGATTTCAACCTCACTTCCAATTTCTAGAAACCTGCATTCAAAGTCTTAGTGACATGGTTAATGCTCAGAGTTGCATCAACTTAATTTAAAATTTTAAAAATTCCTTGAAGCATTTTTGAGATTGAATCTTAGATATCAAGATTCTAATGTTTTATTTGTTTTCCAAGATTGTCTTGGGCTTTGGAGTGAAGTGACAAACTTTACGAACTGGAACTTTGGGTTGAAAAAGCCATTTGCAATTTGCAAAAACTTTTTGAACATTTGATCAGGACTTCGGACTTCGGGATCCATTTGCAAACTGCAAAAGAAATTCAAACAGCACAAGGATAGTCAACCATAAGATTTTTCAATCCAAACTTTGTCATCAAAGTGAGAGTTTAAACACATATACAAATTATAAAAATGCTCCACAGGTTAGATTTTGCAAAGCAGACTTCACTCCCAGAGTGCAAATCGCATTTAAAACTACAAATTATGAAAATATCCTTTGCAAACACTATGCAAACAAAATGGTTAATATGCTGTGTGAAAACATGTATAAATGCTCTATGATATAATCAACAAAAATTTATATACGGCTAAACTCTCAAGTTTATAATTTATTTGCTTTCTATGTTTCTATGCTATGTAAATACCTTTAAATCTCAAAAACAAGTTTTTGTCCCTTTTTCTGCATTTTTTAAACTTTTTTTTAAATCCAATTTAAATCCTGGTTTCCCCAAAAGATTTTTTCTGCTATGCATAAACCTATATTTAGGTTGTGGAGGAGATAACTTAGGCCTTCTTCTCTAATAATCATTCCCTTCAATGGTCTCCTACCCTAACAGGAAATGATCACCTACTGAGAGAATCCATGGTTCAATTTCCTTGTCTAGAATGGAATAAAAACAATGAAGGATCTTCAGTTTTTGTTCCTCAGTTAGACCTCACTTGCATTGGGAGACATGTACATGCATAGAAAGTCACTTCAAAAAGGACATCCACACAGTTTATATGACATGTATGTGTATGCTATGCTACATTGGAAGGAAAGAATTACCTGGCTTTGTTTCAAGAATCCTTTGTGAATTGTGGACTGTGAAGACTACACTTGTGAATTTTTACCTTAAATGAAAAATCATAGTCAAATTTGAGTTGGTTTGCAATACATTTCAATTCATCGTAGATGAGGTAAGTACAGAATATTTGTAATAAGTATAATCCTTAAGATAGTCCCTTGGGGTACATGCTGATAGAGTCAAGATTTTTGTTGCCATGCCTGCTGAATTCAACTGTTATGGGCTGCATTCCATAATAACTTCTACCGTTCTCCTTACATTATTTTGTGGCTAGCTTTTAGTCACAATTTTATAAATGTGTATCTGATCATAGTAGGAGAATTTCAGTCCAATGTGATCCCTAGATAGAGTACTTTACAAAGGGATTGGACTCACCAAGTGAGGTGTTTATATGTCATAGGAAGGAATAATGGCATGTGCTGGTCCTATGATCCCTTCTAGTTGGCAGTTGGATTGTGTCATAATGTCATTAACACAAACCGCTCTGTCACAAAATTTATATGGCTATCTGTTGTTAGTACCATTCATAGGGTTAGTGTGAATGTTAAGCACGTCCTATGGTGAGCATTGCACATAACTAGCCTGTTCTTTAGTCCCCCTTCAATAATTAGTTCTTCTTTATTCTTTGGGCTACTACTTCAACGCTAGTTGTCTTAACTCCCCATCCTATTGGTATGAGTGTCTACTTTTATTTATATCCTTTGTTTAGTTTCTTTCTTGTCTCCAACGATTTATTGCTCTCCAAGATACCTTTGTCTTTGCTCTCCGAGTTTGATATTAACAAGATAATATTATGAATTTCAAGAGAGAATTTATTTTGTTTTCTTAATTCAATTGGATAATTGTTGCTTCTAATTAATTGTTTGGTCTTATATGTTGAACCTCTTACCATTAGCCTCCTATCTGTCCAAAGACTAGGATATGCACTTTAATTTTTTCTACTTTAATGTTGATAGTGCTATGACATTTAGAATTCATATTTCTTTGTTTCATCTTCCAGTTTCTTACAGCAGGAGCGAAATGTTCATGTTACTGCTCTTCAAAATTATGGACCAATTGATCAAATAATTAATGATCTGGTTACTTATAAGAAAAAGATTGCTATTCTTGAAGCAGAATTAAATGACTTGCGAGAACGTTATTCAAATTTGAGCCTGAAGCTTGCAGAGGTTGAAGTTCAGAGAGAGGAATTAGTAATGACAATAAAGCATGCAAAATATGGCAAGAGGTGATATGGAAATAGCTAAAGATATTCCATTTTTTGAACTCAACATAGATTCTCACCTACCCCTACTATTTATTTTGTTGTAATTTGAAAAGAAGGCTTAGAAACTTGGCAACCTTTACATTGAGTATTATTTATTCTGCAATTTTTTTGGTTCTTATATACTCGAGGCTTCGAGTTTTCTAGAGTTAATCCTTTGTATCATACAAATTCATGTGTAAAGTATCACCAACCATCTTTATTGAAGAGAAAAATTCAGAAAGCTCACTATATTAGCTTCTAGCTGTCCTAAGTAATAAGATATTTCTATGTTTGTATTCAACAAGAGTATTATCTAAAGGCAAATATGGACCATGACTATCTACTTATCAAATTTGATATGGCTCTTTTTCTGGCAAAGCAACTTCTTTGTTTCAATGTTAGTGGCAACGCTTCCTGAATGCTTGTCATGATGTAGTTGGATGTGTTGATAAAATCCACTCTACTATTCAAAATAATTACATATCATTAGTATAGAACGTTCTCACTTATATTATGTCATTGCTAGAGATATTTTTGTGAGGGTAAAAAGTGAATTTATATTAAAAAAAATGAACTTTTAACATCATTCTAAGCCCTCGTCTGAATAGGACATAGGGTCAAAGGAAAAGTTGAATACATTATATAATAAATCTGTTAAAATTTGAAACAACAATGAAGAGCTCAAAGATATATAGAGACAGAAAGACCCAGATACAAACAAACATTTACAAGGGCTGGTCAATGGCCAATATGAACATAAAGTGACCAGCAGAACTGTGAAAAGGATGACTAGCATTATCAATACAAGTAAAATTGGCTGATCTGTAATTTCTGAACATTTGCTTGTTGAAATCACAAACCAAGAAATTTGTACGGTGCTACTTAATTAACAAATTACATGACAATCAAGAGAGGAAGAAAAGATGGAGAGAATGAAAATGAACACCATATTTATCTTAGAAACCCTCCGAATAAGGAAAACCATTATGCAGCAATTGCAATTGCCCACTATCCAATTATGTAATAAATTTGAAATTAAAACTGGTGTACAAATGATATGGTATTATGGATACAATCTTCCTTTGTTTCATTGTTTGCCTATGCTTCTATGTACGAGAATGGATTTTGACTTCTACTTCCAAATTTTATACTTCTTTCTTCTCTTCTCCTGTCCTATCTAAAGGCATACTTTCCTATTAAAATTGCTTCCCATGCTGGAGTACTCTCCTAAGCTCTAGAAGAACTCCCTTGGAAGCCAGAAGTTGAAAAGTTGATCTGCCTTTGTTCCATTGTTTTCCTGTGCTTCTATGCACAAGAATGGCTTTGGACTTCTACTTCCAAATTTTACACTTCTTTCTTCTCTTCTCCTCTCCTATCTAAAGACATAGTTTCCTCTTATAATTTCTGCTCATGCTAGAGTACTCTCCTAAGCTAGAAGAACTCCATTGGAAGCCAGAAGGAAAATTTTCCTTTTCATTTCAAATCTTGCGGCCTGCTCCAATTATGATGAGTTCACCACTTCCAACAAAGGGCAGTTGTGCTTTCACTAGGGAAGTTACACTTTCACCAAGACAATAGTATTTTCATCACTTGTGAAAATCACTAGAATGAAAATTTGCTTTGTCTATTTTCAAAATTCAACTTTTCTAATAATTTTATGTTTCTTGAAAGTGTTTCCTTCATTAATGACCTTTATGACCCATTTCATATCACACCTCCCTTCTCAAACTCACAGAAAAATTCCCCCCATTTGTGAGATCTCCACATGTACCGAATTGTACTGAAACTCCAATTGTTACAACTCTTGTGATGCTCAAAGCATAATATAGTGGCTGCTTTGGGTTAGAACAATAACAAAAGTCCTCCCTAATTGCTACACACATGGTACAATTTTGCATGTTATAATGAATGCATTTCCATTGAAGGAATACATACTTCTATTGGAATTATGGCGTACTATTCACCACAAAGAGTTTCTTGTTCATAGAGACAAACAACATCCAATTTAGTCATAGACAATAGGTTGGTGTTGGATTTTGGGAAATTTGTGATATGAGTTAGCCTTTGCGATTTGTCTTGGAGTTGCGTTGGACCCTACTAAAGCCATGGTAGAAACCACAAAAATTTTGGATATAGTATGGTTATTGCATCTTATGCAAAGTGAACTATTGGAGTACGTGTGACATTGTTGTCCAGAGTGTGTGACACCTTTAAAAGATAGTTGGATGATATGGAAGGTGCTCTAGTATATCATAGAGTCACAGACCATGGTAGCATTACCACAAGTCATGTGAATGGACTTGGCAGTACTGCAAAATATATTGTTGTACTACAGTATAGTGTTTTTTTCAACATAGCAAATGTATTGTTAACAACTGATGACTTGGACCAATCATAAGAATCTCTAGATTGACAACCTTTTATGAGTTGGGTAAACCTAATGGGAGTGACATGTAGCAAAGCTAATGTCATGGCATGGTTTTCATTCAAGTTTCAATAGTTAATATTCCAAAGACGTTTAGACTAAGGATTCTATTGGGATTTCGTGAAACAACTCTAATCTTATCAATATCATAAATGAATGGAGATTGATGAAGTGTATGTGTAGAGGTTGTACATTGTATGTATAAAAATTGAGGATGGTGACATAAGGAGATAATTATTTGTATTTAGAATCTATATTTTACAAGTTAATATAATTGTTTCTCTTTTTGGTGTTCATTTTTTTCCTAAAAGGCTTCCCATGTTAAAATTTGTGCCTCGTGTTTTCAAATAATGCCTATTCTTTATTCTTCCATAGTTTTATTTCTAAGAGAATTGATATAGAAAACTAAGTCTCTAATTTGATTACATAATTTACAATTACTAACTGGTGATTTCTTCATTTGATATCAAATCCAAATGATGAAGGTTTGTTAGCAAAAAAGGGATGCCTTTTCTTGCTGATTGTGTTTCTAGTTGCAATGGGAGCTTTTATTAATTATGTGAAAATCTAAGGATATGTATTGTAGAAGTCATCATAGCACCTCAAGATCTGATATTGAGAATTTCAATGGTCAAAATTTTGAACTATGTAAGTTGAAGGTTGAAGTCCTCTTGGTAAAGAGAGATCAATGGACTACAATATATTTTTCAACAAAAATTTTTGGTGTGTCAAACAAAGATTGGATCAAAAATTAAGAAAGCTAGAAGTGATATCTATTTGTGTCTTTTAGATACTATTTTGATGAATGTATTAGAAGAAAAAACTACATATTTGTTGTGGAAAAAAATAGAAATATTATACTAGTCCAATAATCTAGTGAATGAGGGGCGGTGGGCCTAGCTCGATTCGCCAAAACATCATGTTGTAGGCAAGAGGTCACGAGATCTAGTCTCCCTAATGTCCCAATGGTATTAGATGGTGTGTTGCACCAATGTCATCGGTTACATGAAAAAAGTTTATAGGCGCATTGCAAATTATAGGGGGACAGATGCCCAATCGATTCCTGCAATAAAAAAAAAAGGAATCTAGTGAATAAAATATTTCTAAAAAGGAAATTGTATTCATTGAAAATGAAAGAGGAGATCCTTATAAATGATCATCTTGATGCATTTAATCTATTATTGAGTCAGACAATTTCAATTGGTGTAAAATTAGAAGGGGATAAGTGCATCATTTTACTTTGTCCTTTACCACATTCATGGGAAAATCTAACTATGACAATCCCTGGAAATTGGTCTTCACCTAAACTTGAAGATATTGGAAAAGTTTTGCTTAGTGAAGAGATCAAGAGAAAATCCATGGATGATTCCTCAAAAGATGCCTTGTTTGTAAGGTGTTCATCAAAATATGGAGGGGGTAAGAAGGCAAGAGAATGATGAAGTTAGTAGTGATGCTTTTATTTATGCTAACATTGCTGGTGATGATTCTTGGCTAATTGAATCTCATGCTTGATTCCATATGATGCTTTTATTTATACTAAGTACCGCATTTCACAACACAAGGAGACCAATGGAAAAACTCTTGCAAAAATCCTCCCTAGCACAAGCGAGTGGTTCGAACCTGTGACCTCAGATTTGATACCAATTGTTGCACAAGCGGTTGCATTTGCACCAAAAGATCAACTTGTCAATGCTCGATAAAACCGCCAAATTCATACAAGATCCAAGATCCATAGGAGGCAGTTAAGCCATGTCATGAACCCAAGCACTGTGCTACACAACACAAGGAGACCAAGGGCGAAAATATTGCAACAAACATAATAGAGTTATGAGTAGAAACAATTTCAAATAGGGATAGATTACAAAAAGGAAAATATTTTTCCCACTAATGTTCAAAGGTTCCTACTTTCACAATATGATTCATTTTCATTCCATATTGGTTCAATATCTAAGATGTCCTCATTGGATCTAACCACCTCTATAGTGAATTCCTCCCCATGATTTACATGAAACTTTGGTCTTGTTTGGAAGTTAAGGTCTCTCTCCAATGTTTCAACTATGTATCTCTTGTTATACTTTTTTTTTTAAATTCTAAATAGTTTTTCATATATGAAATATTGTTTGCTTCATTGAAAGGCCAATGTCTTCCATATTTAACCTCTGTCTAATTGATATCCACAGTTCCTTCTTTTTTAAACAAAATTTGACATAAGATCTTTTTTGTATTAAGGATCATATACACAAGATTTACAACAAAAACATAAGAAGAACCAGATTTGATTGTTAGTAGACCACACAGGGTCTTATCAACCTAATATGATAATGGATCAATACATTTGCATCATACTACTTGACTTTTCCATTTTTTTCTTCATTGAAAGGCCAATGTCTTCCATATTTAACCTTTGGCTTTTGATATCCACAGTTCCTTCTTTTTTAAACAAAATTTGATATAGGAATTTTTTTTGTATTAAGGATTGTATACAAAGGATTTACAAGAAAACCATTAGAAGAACTAGATTTGATTGTTAGCAAACCACGTAGGGTCTTATCGACCTGATATGATAATGGATCAATACATTTGCATCATACTACTTGAATTTTCCCATACATTCAAATATATAACATGCTATCTTTTGCAATGATCTATAAACATAATAGAGTTATGAGGAGAAATAATTTCAAACAGGGATAGATTACAAAAAGGTGAATATTTTTCCCATTGTTGTTTAGAGGTTCTTGCTTTCACCATATGATTCATTTTCATTCCATATTGGTTAAATATCTAAGATGCCCTCATTGGATCTAACCACCTCTATAGCGAATTCCTCCCCATGATTTACATGAAACTTCGGTCCTATTTGGAAATTGGGGTCTTTCTCCAAAGTTTCAGGTGTGTATCTCTTGTTATAATTTATAAAAAAAAAAATTAAATAGCTTTTCATATACGAAATATTATTTGCTTCATTGAAAGGGCAATGTATTCCATATTTAACATGTCTTATTGATATCCATAGTTCCTTCCTTTAGCAGATTCAAAAACTTGGTTTTGATATCTCCATTGTGATTGTCACCTGCACATAAATATTGTAAACATGATTCTTCTCAAAGACTTGGTAAGTAATCTTGTAGTACCCTTGAAAATATCCTCATTTCTAGCCTTCCAAATTGCCCATAAAATATTAGTTGACAAAATAAGCCACAAAATAGATTATAAGAATTACTTAATCCTTCTATAGAACCAAATATAATTTCCTACCAATTAATATTTCCTTTATCTCCCCATCCCACTAGGTCAAATAAGAACATGTTCTAAATCTCTTTTGCAAACAAACAATCAAAGAAGATGTGCCTAATACTCTCAAGCTACTTATAAATTTCACAAGTATTCAGTAAGAAAGAAGATGGAGCGAGGGGAAGTTCTTGCAACAAGAGTAACCATTTAAAGTAAGCAATCTCTGGTTATAAGATATTAGACCACATGATTTTGAAGATTTTTTACCATTGTGCCCCAAGTAGATCCAGATTAAACAAGATCTATTTAGATGTTTGCAGAGGTCCTTGGAGTAAAATACTGCTTTATAAATTATTTTTGGTTTTAAATTTAGAACCTTAGTGCCCTTAGCCCAAGTGATGTTATCCAAAAATACCTTGTCATTTATTTTGCAAATAGGAAATTGAATGATCCTACAAGCTTCCCTAAGTTCAAAGTAATCCCTCCCATGAGATGTAGGGAGATTAAATTCAACAAATAAATCAGTCCAAGACTTTAGTTGGTTATTACATAGTATGTCATTAAAGCATATGATACCTTTTAAATGTCATTCTTTTGTTGAGAAACCTTGAAGTAAGGAAAAGGGTTTGTTTTTATTCTCAACGCTCCACTAGATTGACCTATCATAGCTCAAAGTTCCCTTGTTTTGAATCAAGAACTCATAAATTTTAAAATGATTTTTAATGACCTCCCAAGCTTTCCATATACTCTTGAACACATTGGATCCAACAGGAACTATTGGAAACTTTCCAAAAATAATGCCATTTATTAGGAGTTGTTTCCAACTTCTTGCTTATTTTGGAACAATTGATTGGATGATATTCATTATTAAAATGTTCCAAGGCTTGGTTCCATTTAAGGCTTTAAAGATCCACTTGCCAGCTTAGGAGATGTCATGTTTCTTTAAGTCTCTCAAACCTAGACCTCCCTCCAACTTTTCTAAGCAATACCATTCCCATTTAACAAAATGTCTTCTATTAATACATTTCCCATCTAAGCATAGAAATTATCTGATCTTTTTTTTAATTTCATTTATCTGGTAGCTACTAAATAACCAAATAGAGGAATAATACAGGTTGTAAGAAGATGATTTTTTTGACACACCTAAAACCTGTCACCCAAGGGTAAATAGTGTTTGTTCCATTGATAATTTTTTTCTATTTTTTCCTTACTCCAATCCCACATGTCCTTCAAACAAGGACTAACAACAAATGGAATTCCAAGGTACCTAACCTATTTTTAGGTCCTCCCCATTGAAACTCAAACCTACTAAACCAGTTAGGAGGGGACTTGTCTAAACTAAGCATTATAGATTTTTCCTTAGAAATTTTAGCTCAAAAAGATTCATAAAACAAATTGATTTTACGCATAAGACAATCCACAATTCTTTCTTCAAGGTTAACAAAATTTTTATGTCATCTACAAATTAGATGCTTAAGAGTTCATCTCCATTAGGGAGAGATAGGCCTCTTAATTTAGGTGACAAATTAGTGTCCCTTAGAAGGTAGAAGATAGCATCAGATGCTATCACAAACAAGGTAGGGACAAGAGGGAAACCTTGCCTAATTGATCTTTGCGGGATGAATTGATCAAAACGATCCATTAACATCTAATTGAGAAACATCATCATTCAATAGAGTCCTCACCATTTGTCAAAATCCACTTGGAAAACCAAATGATTCAAGTGACATCATTAGAAAGGACCACTCAACCCTGTCATAGGCCTTTATAAAGCCTAATAGAAGAATTCTAGTGTTTTGATTGGAGGTTTTAGCCCACTCCATTACTTCCCAACTAGAAATGAGATTCTTCAAAATGTATCTACCCTTAATGAATCATGTTTGTGTAGGGCTAATAAATTTAGGGAGGATATCCACCAATCTAAGGGCTACCTTTTTTTCTAGAATTTTGAATGAGATATTAAGAAGGGTAATAGGTCTCCAATTTTTAATTAGTGTCTTGTCCTTATCTTTAGGGAATAGCTTGATAATTCCTTTATTGATGTTAAATCCTAAGGATCCTTTTTCTATGGCTTTAGAATAGACTTGCAACATGTCCTTTCTAATACAGTCTCTTTTTTTTTATAGAACTCAATTGGAAGCCCATCAGCTCTAGGGGTATTATCATTATTTATTTTTTGAATAGCATTTAGAATTTATTCTTTTTAAACATTCTTATTCAAGGTTTCTACAGTGTCATTTGTGATCTTCTTGGGAATTGTAACACTCTAACTAATCTACAGTTTAAGAATGGTAACTAACTACCAGATTCAACTGAAGTGTAACTAACTAGTTTTCCTTACAAGAGTTTCCTTTGCAATAACGAATAGGAAAAATAAACAATCTGAACAATATTAAAACTACTTTAACATTCATCAACTAACTTTTAGTTTTTCAATTCCAGTTGAAAAGGAACAATTAACAACTTATATAACTAGAAACCACAATTGATTATGAACTAACTTTTCCATTACTTTTGAAATAAATAGAGCATTTATTGTAGCAATGAACCAAACTTTATTTCAGTTACTTCTTGGGAATTGTAACACTCTAACTAATCTATAGTTTAAGAATGGTAACTAACTACCAGATTCAACTAAAGTGCAACTAACTAGTTTTCCTTACAAGAGTTTCCTTTGCAATAACTAATAGGAAAAATAAACAATTTGAACAATATTAAAACTACTTTAACGTTCATCAACTAACTTTTTGTTTTTCAATTTCAGCTGAAAAGGAACAATTAACAACTTATATAACTAGAAACCACAATTGATTATGAACTAACTTTTCCATTACTTTTGAAACAAATAGAGCATTTATTGTAGCAATGAACCAAACTTTATGAAGTGAATATAAGTGAAATAAAGAGAGAGAGAGAGAGTTATAAGAAAGTACAGTCTGAAGGCTTCTTGCCGAAATGCTTGAACAAGACTTTGTCTTCAAGGGAAAAAGAAATATCGTCAAGGGCTTTTCCACCCAACCAAAGACCTACTAGTCTCTCGTGTTTCTTCAATTGAAGAAACGCAACCCTTCACGAAGGAATTCAATATAAAGGATCTCGCAAATTACCAATGTGCCATTTGAGTTTGGTACACGTCAAGAACCTATACTACCCTAGTTGATCCTTCTCTATAGGTTCTCCTAACTAGAAAGACCATTCTGACCAGGGGTATATCTGATTCTCGATGGCTAACAAATGCTTAATCTAAGCATCATAACCTTGGCCAAGGATTTTATCAATAATGAGCATGTTTCTCGTGTTGTCAGCACTCTCACCCTTACTCGACATTTAAATTCATAACATGTAGAGTTAATACTATCAAAGACTCAAATCTTAATTCTTTCTTTTACAATCAAGAGAGGAAACTTATTTCATACTTTAGAGGAGAGAATATGGACTTAAGATAGTATTGAAGGACTCTTCAGTTATATTAAATTCTAGTTAGTTGTGATGGATAGGAAACTAATGATCTGACCAGATCCAAGGCTAAAGAATAGAGTAAGATGTCAACTTCAAGTCAAGCATTAATGAAAGATTCTCAAAGTATTTCGAATCAAAGGTTTTGGGTGTTCAAGGCTGGTTCAAACCAAAGAAAGAAATATATATCAACTAGCCAAGACTCAATGATTATAGTTAAAGATTCAGACCTTGATTTAGAACCAAGATCAAACTTGTTACATCCCTTACATTGAGAATATGTTTTTGGTTTTGTATTTTGAATGCAATGTTAGTTGCAAGTAACTACTTTCATGTGAATGTGATTTGCAAGAAGAAGTTTTAAATTTCTTAATATAAATTGTATGTGCAACATGAATTATTTTCCTTGCACGAAATTGTAAATGAAATGTTATGAATTATGATTGAATAATTGGATATAAACTATTATTATGAATTATTTGAAACTATCTAATCCTAGTTTTTCTTGTCAATTGGTTACAGGATAGCCAGTTCTTTGAGGAAAAGGGAAATATCATCAAGGAGAGGACAAAACCAATAAAGAAACATGAATTATCATTATGTTGTAAGCCAAGCTTACACTAAATTATTGCCTTAGTCAAGAATTTTGATAACTAAGCACCTTATATTTTTAATAAAGTTAAATATTTGTAAAGGCGTGACCACCTCTCTTGCTCGATGGAACCTTTTAAATCATATTTAAATTACTCTAAATAAATTGGAATAGTCTTATAACCACCACCCTACCAAGAACTCGACGTCCATGCATGGACTTTACAAGAATGGAAGTCGAATACTTGGCGGAGGCTCTTTCTCTTTCTTGGGGGGGAGGGAATCATTGAATGATTTTGGGCATGAAGCATTCAATTCTCTCCATCTATCAAAGTTCTTAGTTTCTCCTCCTTCATCGAACTTGTTTTCGTTATTTTCATACCGTCCTTGGCTCTAAATCTTTATCTCTCTCTCTCAATAAGTTGACATGGTAGCATTAGGGAAAGTCCTTGTTGCATCGCCTTATTCTGCATTTCGTTTGATCTATCACTCATTCTATTTTCATACATCGACCTAGCTTTCACTCTGTGGATTCTTATTGAAGATCAGATCGTAGTTGAGATCACCAATCTTGTGGTTGTCGATCTTCAGTAGATTGAAAGATTTTTTTCTTGACAAGCTCTCAGTAAATATCATCTTCGATTTGGGCTCTTGTTTTTTTCTCAGGCAAGTACTATTTGTTTCATCGTATTCTAGTAATTGATACTTGCAGATGTTTGATGTGTGTGATGAATTTAGAGTTAAGGCCTTCGTGTAGATTCTTGTTGTTGATGTGAACCATGTTAAAGATTAAAACTTGTGTCAATGTTTGATAAGTTGCTATAAGCTTCTATGGCGATCATGTCATTGTTCTTTTGTATAAGAATATGCCCTATCTTCAGAAAAGTAATTGATAAAAATTTCCTTGAATCCTAAGTTCAGTCTTGAATGCATGTTCATCTATAGCTTCATTTTTTAAATAAAACCATGGGGCCGAATCTTTGCCATCTATTTATTTACTTGATAATAAGTTAGAGCCGAATCTTGCTCTTCTATACCTTTAAAAAAATTGTCATATGAACAGAGTTGAACTATATTCTTCTCTCATGAAATATTGTTAATCTAATTCAATCAAATCATGTGCATGATAAATCTGGTTATGGAACCATAGTATTGTTTATGTTTGAATAACTAAAGAAAAAGATTAAAACATGAACTTAAAGAATATACGTCTCAGATAAGAGATCTAGATGTTGAGCAAGGATGATGGCTAACTGCACGAGTTATGTGCTAGATTATGGAAATCCTTGGCTAAGGTAAAATGCCAATTAGGTAGATGTCAGTTTTTCATGGCTAGATATACCCTAGTCAAAATGATCTCTCTGGTTAGGAGGTACCTATAGAGGGGAGATCGACTAGAGGTATAGGTACATAACACTAGGCTCAAAATGGTATAATGTAAGTTTGTGATACCTTATTGATTGTCCTCGTGAAAGGTTGGGTTTCTTCAATTGGAAGAAGCACGGGAGACAAGTAGGTCTTGGTTGAGCGGAAAAGACCTTGATGATATTTCTCTTTTCTCTTGTTAAAGATGTTCAACATTTCAACATGATGATGATTGCATAATGTGTTTCTCTCTTCCATAATTTCAGGTACAAATAATTGTTTATTTAAGTTACTTTAAATTAATACAATTAATGTTATTTAATTGATGTATTGCTAAATGTAAATTTTGAATAGAAAATTTAGATTGTTATTTCCTTTACTTTGTTCTAAAAGATAGATAATGATGCCCTAGCAGTTATTCTCTTTTCAGTTCGTTATCTATTGTTTGGGAAAACCCTAGAATGTTAGTTATTTAGTTGCCTTTCAGTTGAAGTTGGCAATATAGCTGCTTCTCTGTTAACTCTAAGATGTTAGTTTTTACAAAACTCTTGTTTTCTTAAAGTAAAAAAGAGGAGAGGAAGACGTAGAAGTAAAATCATGGTTACAAGCTAGAAACCTACACAGATTCTTTAGAAATATAAAAAGGTAACCTAGCCAGATGAAGTAAAGGAGATTGCAGAAGTTTTCAAAATTGCAATTCTTTAGACTGGTTGGAAAAATAAAGAAATGTATCGACATTTATATCCCTATTTCAAAAATGATTTAAGAGACAAATTATCAAGCACGATTTAGAAAAAATAAAGACATTTTTAACATGTCTGGGCAAGTCGACTGAAGCTCGACAACTCTTTGGCGTCTTTGTACTAGCAACCCCAATAACAGCTACAGGGTATTGAATTACTTCGTTGTCAAGAAGAATGCAGTGGGGCAACTACTCATGAGTTCAGAATGCTTTTAACGTCCCAGAGAATAGAGTATGGAGTCAAGAAAAATGACGCTCGGCCAAGATATCCAAAGGAGAATGCCAGAAACAATGAATGCGAATGTTAGTGCCAATGAGGAGGAGAATGCAAATCTAATGTAAGTCCATGCCAAAACAGAGAGAGAATTAAGTGAAGCCCGTGAGAAAATGAAGAATGCCCATTGAAGAGAGAAGGAGAGAGATGAGGAAACCATGAATGAAGAATACCCCTCTCGAGGATAACTCAAGGCAAAACAAGACTCTACGTTATGCGTCTGCATGCCTTGCCTCTTGGGCGTTACATCTAGGAGGGACGATGGCAAGGTTGGCAAGGAGTTGTTGCCTCCCATCCACACTGACGGCAAGAACATATATTTTATCAATTTTAATCTTTAATCATCGGACTTAGAGGTTGATAATATTATTATTAACTTTAATATTTTTTTATTTATTTACTATCACATAAGATGTGCTCCAGGATTTTATTACATGACTTCTAAAGGAGAACGTTGGTGATCAATTGTTTTAAAATTATTTAATTAAATGAGATATATCCCAACATTACAACCTCAATGTAGCCACCTTTCCCAAACTCATGACTTGGTGGTAATTTGATCCTTTATCAACTACGACCTCTCCTTGATGATATTCCCCTTTCCCTCGAGGTGTCGGAAAATCCTACAACCACTTGACAAAGACATAGGGTTAGACCATTCTCGGTATCATTTTTAAAATAAAAACTCATCAACACATTCTCTATATACATATATAATAAAATAATTCATAATTGTAGTAATAACAAATAAATTAAAAATTATTTTCCCAATTTCACATTCTCATGAAAGGTAGTTAATCACAACTATCATAATGATTGTAATTTCATTGTCATAATCTTGTTCAAGGCAAAAGGGAATGTAACAGGAATTAAATTATTGTGTATGTTTCTTGGGTGAAGCCACAATAGTGGTTTACAATTTGATGGAGGAAGGAAAACTAAGAAAAATTGACCCCACGGCAAAAAAATTGGTTTTAGGGGTTCAAATGAACCTAAAAGTTTAGCCGAACCAAAAAGGGGTTTGACCGAACTAGGGTTCGAGCAAACCCATTAATTACTGGGCCCACATTCCCAACCAAAAAACAAAAGAAAAATGCATATTGAAGTGGGTTTGAATGAACCCTAGTTCGAACGAACCTAGGGGTTCGTACGAACCCCCCTTTTTCCTCTTTCTCCCCCTAAAACATCAAAATACCTAATTGTTTACGCTTCGAAGCTCAGGTTGGGGATGAAAATGGAGGAGTCTTCACAAACCCAACTGGAATCAACTATTCCTTGGAACGAGTTATCCAATGAATATAATTTTAATATGTTTTGGTTTTATTATGTATTTGTTTTTTTAGTTTTAGTAAACATAGGTTTTTTATCAAAAATGAAGGTCTATGTTTTGCACATGTGGAAAAATAGAAAATTATTATAAAAAATTTGAAAAATATGAGTGCACCAGATATTGAAGTCTATGATCCAAAAAAAAATTGAATTTCGATTTATACAAAAAAGTTATGCCTTATATAATTGCGTTATGTCTAAATTGTAATTGGTTTGACTTCGAAACTTGATTAAAGAAAAAATATTCAATAAAAAACTATCTAACCAAGTGGAAGCACTAGATATCAAAGTTACAAATCTTAATTCGAAAGAATTAGAATTTTATCCTTCATGGAAAAAAAGTTATGCATTATACGGTGTGCATCACTTCTTAAAAATATTGTTTTCTGAAAAAACCAATTTTTGTGGGAGATGGAAAAAAAAGTGCAATCTGATTCCAAAAATTTTGAAAAAAATATTTTTAGAATCTACAGGAAAAATGTGACGAGACTCTAGTTTGCATCATCTTCAAATTCCTCACAGTTTAGCCGCTATAGGTGCCTGAATGTGAAGATTTAGTTAAAAATAATAATTTTAGTGTCCAGTTTGGCCAAAAATTGTAAACCACTATTGTGGGATCACCCTCTCCCATTATGACTAGGGATTATTCCCCTCAAAAAAAGATTCTTATAATATGTGTGAAATATATTTTTTATTCCTTTTGGGTTGAACTTAGGATTTTGTCATCATCCCAAATGTGGTCTACTTGTTCTCTAGTAGTATTTTTATATTTGATATACCTGGAGAAAACTTTGGTGTCATTATCTCCACTATTAAGCCAGTTCAATTTGGCTTTTACCCTTAATCCTTATGTTTTTCTAGCTTATAGATTTCTAAAATTATTTTTTACCAAGATTAGTTCCTCATTCAAACCTCAGTTATCAGGGTCATTTTGAAGATCTTTTTCAAACTTACATAGATCTTCTTGAAGGCATTCTCTATCTTCCTATTGTTTAAATCTCTTTTCTTTCCAATAGTTTGAAATATAGTTGCCCAACTTTTAACGTTGATATTTCATCCTTCAATGGTAGTTTTATCTTTTAACATCCATCTGTTGATTTCTCTTAGGGTAATGATTGCATCATTACAATCTTCATCTTTTAGCAGATTGGTGTTTAGGATGAATTTACTTTTCTTCTCATTGTCTTGAATTCTACCCTAGGATATTTGAAATTTAGAGAAGATAGGATGATGATCAAAAAATGAAGATAGGGTAACCTTGAATCTACATCCATCACAAATTTGGTCAAAGCTAAAAAATATATTTATTAGCATAAAATCTATCTAATTTGCAATAAATTCTTTAGCCACCTTTCTAGTAGTTACACAATGTGAACCAAATATGTTTTCTTTCTTCCCTAAGTCCTTCAAAAGGATCAAAAATATTGAGCTTGTTCTTCATTTTAAATATTTTTCATTTCCTTTCCACTGCATTTCACATCCTCCAGTTTTATCCTCCTTGTTTTCTATCATGTTAAAGTTCCCTCCCAAAATCCAAGGGATGTATGGAAGTCCATATTACCATTTCACAATTCAATTCTCTCTCAATGATCATTAGGAGCATATATTGAGAACATTTAAAATTTCTTATTGTCTTTTTCAATGAAAATCTAGACCGCTCTATTGTAGGGAGAGATTCCATGTTTAATAACAAATGCTTCCCATTTGTTTGACACTAAAATGACAACTCCCCCTTAGCTTTTATCATGTTCAATGTGGAATTGGTTAGCATCTTTCTAGATGAATCTAAGGTTAGTTTCTAAGGTGAAATTGATAGACTTTACCTCTTGCAAGAAAACTACATCTTTGTTATGAATTAGATTTACAAGTCTTCTAACAACATATTTCCTCTCAGGGGATTCCAACCCCCTAATATTATAGCTTGTATAGTCGATTATCATTTTCATTATATTTGTGAGCCACTTTTAGAATTCCTAAATTTCTCAAAGCATTTAGGAATTTTTCCCTCTCTATCTAACATTTTTGAGGCAAGATAAGCCTCATCTTTGCTTCTTTGATTCCTTTTTTTTCTCTTTTATTCTAACCCACCCTTTTGTTGAAGGATTAGATCTTTCCTGTATTGGATTTCTAACCTCTTTGTTTCCCAGAATGGTTTCAGAGTTGGAATAGATACACATTTCATCAATTTCTATATTATCCATGTTATCTATTTCATTACTTATCTCAATAGTATTGACTTCCTCTATATCCATCCTATCTGTTTCCAACATTTGGTCATCAGGATGACAAAAATTGCTCAGGGTTAGAAAATTAGGGTTGTTCTCCTTAATAATTCTCAAATGGTGCTCTAGTTCAAGCATCTTTTCAAACTTTTTCCTATAGCAACCATTTTCCACTTCTTTTTCCCCAAACATTATGTTAATTTGAGTCTTTAGTAATGCTTTCCTTATTGTTATATTTTTAACCCCTCTCTTCTAGTCCTTATCCATATTACAATTCATAGGTATGCATATTGATGGCTTAGAAGGATTAATTTCAGAAATATCCACTTTTTCTAAATTATGGTTGCTCATCATATTACTTCTTTGATTGACAATGTCCAATGGTATCTTTTGGTAGGAGCACTCATGTCTATGCTTATCATTGGGCATGTCAATGAAATTAGTACTAGGATTAAGGGATTTGTTTTCAATCTCACTTTATTTTCCAAGAATGTCTAGATCAAGGCTATTGCATGGGTTGTCCCTTGTAGAGCTCTTAACAAAGCTCCTATTTTGACTAGTTTCAGTAGTGCTTCTTTACATTACATTATCCAATGCTGACACATGGGAAATGATATTTTTCCCAAACTTATCATTGGGAAAATCCACTAAAAATAATTATATTATTAGATGATACCTTTACATTGCCACCTATTTTTTGCAGATTAACTTTGTTAGCTTGTTCTCTATCAATTTCCTCTGGAGTTTTGACTTCCTTCTCTATTAAATTACCTTCAACCATTGTTTCAACCTTGCTCCTACATATAATATTGACAAATTCATCAATGGGGGTTTTACTAATGGGTTCCAAATCAACATGACTATTTTCCTCAACATTATTTTGTTTGTTTCTATTTTCTCTTCTCGCTTTGGCAATCCTTTGCTTTATTTCATCTAAAATGATCTCCTATGCACTTTTTTAACTCCTATTGTGGGTTTGGGGAAGGAGTTGAAAAACTTCATAGAGGTAGAGCCCCTATGGGGACACCAAAATTTGAGTTGTTTTCAATGCACTCCAACCTAGTTCTTGTTGCAACTTCAAGTAGAATACCTTCACTCCCTTCCTTAAGAATGGGTTAGGAGCAAGTGATTTTCTGATGAGGGATTGTGATGCCATCTCCTTTAGTCACCATGTCTTTATAGATGCCACTAGAATCTTTATTATTACATTTGGACATAGTTTCATTAGGTTTTGTCAAGTCATGTTATCCTCACCATTTTTTGCATTACAAATAGTGGGATTATCCCCATTTTTAATATTTTGTTCATCACTATTTTGGTTTTTCTGATTAGACTTAGGGAACCCTGGATTACTTTTTATAATAGGGAAATTCCTTCTATGATGCGCTTCTTTTTTACAGAGGAAACATACATTTAAACCACCAATGATTCTAATGGCAACCCTAATTCTAATTGTACTACTAATTGAACCCTACCCTAATGTTATTTAAAACTTATTTTTATGTGTAATAATAAGTTTATTATATTTTCTTTCCATTTAACTTGATGATTTTAAATTGATTTTAGATGCGGTCTTTATAATTAGATTGCATATTTAAGTAGTTATATTTTTGTCCAATACAATATTTAGTAAAGTCTTAAATTTATAATATTTATTTGAGATATATATTAATTTTGAATAAAATATAATATGAATGATTTTTCCTTTTTGAAATGTTTTCAATTATTAAAAAATATTCAATATTTTTTGTGTAATAGTAAATTTAGGATATTTCATTTTTATTGAATTTTCCAATTTTATAATTTGATACATTAATTTTTTTCATTCCTTTATAATTTTATTTCTATTCTATTATTAAAAAAAATATTTTACAATGACATCAAAGGATAATTTTCTTTTTTAAAGATTTTAAGTATATTAATTTAGAAACTTACTTTTATATGCAATAATAAATTGTTTTTTCATACTTAACTTTCAAAATTTTAGAAACTTCTTTTTATGTGTAGTAATTTAATATAGTAACTTTGAATAGAATAAAATTTAATAAATTTTTTTCATACTTAATTTTGGAGACTTTTGTACACAAAATAGGAATAAAACGAAAAAACATTTTTTTTCTTTCATTTCTTTATAATTTTCTTTTTATTCTATGAAAGTTACTTTTACATAATTTCGGATTTCTTTAAATATTTTCAATATTTTTTTGATTTTAAGTATATTAATTTAAACTTATTTTTATATGCAATAATAAATTTAAGAAAGTTCTTTCATATTTAATTTTCTAAATTTTAGAAACTTCTTTTTAGGTGTAATAATTTCATATAGTAACTTTGAATGGAATATAAATTTAAGAATGTTCTTTCATACTTAACTTTGAATGGAATATAAATTTAAAA
>VDFB02047473.1:0-13397 GCA_007258455.2 Sequoia sempervirens
TGATAGGAGGTGATCACCTTCGAACTCCCTCACGCCATTTTGAAAGTGATTATAGGTGTTGTGTATCAAATGAGTTCAAAATCAACTTGTAGTCTTATGTTATATATGTGTGGGCCATTTGATGTGGGTTTCCATCATCTCATTGTCATTGTCTATGAAATCGGCTCATCCGGCACCCGCACTTGCTCATCCTACATGACACTCTTCCCACACATCCCCACACCATTTTTCCCGCACCTTAGGTCTTTTCTGTAGGACGTCACCTCTTCACATCCATGCATGATCCATGGTGGAAAATCTCTAAGTGCTAAATTGAATGGTAGGAGAAACTATCAGAATTGACATACAAGTTAGCAATGAAAAGTGGCCCGCCATGATCAATAAAGCAAGCTTTATATGAACTTGTGCTCCAAAGAACTATCATAAACATTGTAAACAAGCTCCCTCTTAGTTGGGGCCATCTAGGCCCTCTTAAATTATGCCAATAGTAAAATATTATGCTTAAAAGGATTCATGAACCATCTAATCGTGTGGGTTGTGTGTGGCCATCGAAGAAGATGCATTGGCATACGATTTCTAAAAGCAACAGTTTTTGACATGAAATTGGCACAAGGAAGAATGTAATGATTTCAAATGTGCCAAAAGATCCATAAGTTGAATTGTGATGAATGTGACCACCAAAGCATGATACAATGGAAAAAGGTAGGGTCGCTAGATCATTAATCAACACAATACTCGATATCAAGCTCTTAATGAATAATGCGCAACCTAATGCTTATCCAACGCCCCATCAACAAAGCATGTACAATATCACTATGGTTGTGAGTATGGAAAATACATTTTAGCAATGGATTCCTGCACCTTTATCCCCGCACCACTATTCCCACAAATTTGGATCTCCTCAAGGCAGAGGCGTTCACGCCTACTGTCGTTCTTACGGCAACAATACCACATCGTTCTACACAAGGTTCCCCGCATCATCTTTTATGGGATCATCGTTTATGAAGGTCATCCTCTTTCATGACGGCTTGGAACTACCTCATTCTCACAAAACCATCACTTCCCCAATTGTGAAACTTTACCCTTTGAGGTCGTTACGTTAAGTCTCCACATTTACGACATTTGCATATAAATTGAAAGGGTTGATTTAAAAGGTTAAAGTTGTGTAAATGATAATACCCCGCCGTTATGGGTAACTTTAAAAGGGATTTCTATATAAGGTTCCCCTTAAATATCCATTATTGTGAACAATGGTACTCTTATTTGTTATTATTATCTTTATTATCTTACTCATAATGATAAATATTTGAGTGCAAGTCACTAACTTATAGGCACAATGGATTTAATTTACTGTTTTAAAATTGTGCAGGTTAATTTCAGAAGATAAGTTAAAGGAATTAAAAGGCTTATCGAAGCAACCTTTTGATGAAAGTATGTTTGCCTATGGAACCAAGTTTGAAGGAAGAATATCCTTCTAGATCACTAAGGAGGGGATGTACTTGAGCACCTAATTGCCAAAGTTGTGATTCAAGATTTTTTGTCGGGCAATGCAACGGCTGGAGAAGTGCTTTCAAACAAGACAACTTGGGGGGCTATTTTATTTTCACCGAACGATGATGATGGTCAAGAGATGTCCACCAGAACCGAGGGGAAGATTTTTGCTTCTCATGGATGCAAATTTGCAAGAAGATACACTTGATTGGCTGAAAGGATGCTGCAAATATATCAGCAAAAGGTATATTTTAGTAGTTCCTAGCTACAAGACAAAAGTAGCTAAAATTCAAAATAAGCTATTGGACGAAATAGACTACAAGAAAAAACAAAGAAAAGGACAAAATAGTCTATTTTAAATTGTAAATATTGTACTGATCTTGGACTTGATGTAAACCCTAAGTTGAAAATGAATCTGGCCCACTCATTGCAAATCCATCTTGGCCATTCATTTTACTTTTGGAAAACTATAAAAAGGGGCTTGCTCCTCATTTGCAAAGGGAGATGAGTTATTGTAAGAGGTATTTTGAAGCAATAGAAGGAAGCAATGGAGTTAGGTGTTTTCTTTGAGCTTGCTCATTATGCATGTGTGATTCAGCCTCCATGTTTATTTTTGTTTGTTAGTTTCTTGAATGGCTTTAATGGTGGTTGTTTGCTACAGTATTTGATGCACTTCCAGCTCATGCTTTTTGTCTGTGTCACCAAAAAATGTATAGTTGGAAATTTTTACTCTCACTTGAGTCTCTCTCATGGACTTTGGCTTAATTTTTCTCAGATTTAATGTTGTAATGTGGTCAACACATTCACATTAAAAGGCTGAGAATTCTGCAGGAGGATCTAATTTTGCTGAAATCACATATTTTTTTAGAAAATATAATGATTTAATCCTTAAAAATTTCCATTTTAAAAGAATTCAATTAAAGAAGAGGTTTGAGACTACCTTAAATCAAACCCCCTTGGATAGAACCCCTCTAGTTTTAAACCATACCTATAATGGAGTCTCATTTACACCTATCAAAATCTTGATAAAAAACCACTTTTGATTTACCTTTTGGGGGATCAAATGAATTCATTTAATTTAATTTTTTTATAATTATGTAGTCCTTATTATAAGCTTCCCCAAAAGTATAATTTTAAATAAACTTAATTTAATTATTATATTTATTTTTATTTCTTGTGGATATAGGTTTTCTTCGAAATCCAAGTTCTTTGTTTTACTGTAATGGAAAAATAGCAGATTATCAAAAATAAATTTAAAAATACTCGAGTGCACAGATATTGAGTTCTTGATCCAACAAAGAAAAATTGAATTTCAATACATACACAAAAGGATTCACAGCGTTATCTTTTGATGGAGTGCTATGTCTGAATTATAATTGGTTTGACTTTGAAACTTGATTAAAGAAAATATATTTAATAAAACTATCTAACAAAGTGGAAGCACTAGATATCAAAGTTACAAATCTAAATTTTAAATAATTAGATTTTATCCTTCATGAAAAAAATTAGCACATTATCTGATTGGCGTCACTTTTTAAATATTGTTTTATAGAAAAAACTAGTTTAGAGGGAGATGGAAAAATTGCAATCTAATTCCAAAATGTTGAAAAAATATATTTAGAATCTATAGAAAAAATTTCATGAAACTCTAGTTTGCATCATCTTCAAATTCCTCCGCGCTTTAGCCTATAGAGTGTAATGCGAAAGTGAAGATTTAGACTAAAAAATTTATTTTAGGTGTCGGTTTGACCAAAAAGGTATAAAGCCACTATTGTGGGATCACATTAGGTCTTGGAACCTTGTAAATCATTAAGAATTCTAGGGTGTCTTGTAAAAGTGTTATGAAGTGTTGTAACCAACTTTCACACTTTTACAGGACCCTTTCATTATAATTCACTTAAATAACCTCTTTTTATCACTTACCAAGTCTTATTTCAAAGTGTTGTAACAAATTCTCACACTTTTCTAGGCTTGTCATCAATAATTCAACCCTTTCTTATGTTTAAATGACCCCTTAATGCACTTTCTGACCCTACTTAAGTGTCTTTTTGAGAATATTCATGTTAAACAACATTAAATACACTTTAATTTTGACACCCATTAAAATTTCCCTAGTGGGACCAAGCCGCCACCTAGAGCGACTTATTCCCATTGGGCACAAAAATCAAAATTATTTTAATTTTTTGGTGGAATTTTATTCTCTTAACCTTAAGGTCGGCCTGTGATGTGTTATTTTCAGGAAATATTGTAAAATCAAGTATAAATAAAGGGTTTTTCTCTCATTTTTCACCCCCATTCATTCACTTAATCATTCAAGCAATCATCAAGTATTCTAAGCATTATCAAGCATCCATTGGAGCATCCATTTGCATATCTTTAGATTTCTACATCAAGGGTTTGGTGAGTTGTGAAATTGCATGTTGTTCATTCATCATTATCTCTTTATTTCATTTCATTTTCTAGGGTTTGATTACCAAATTGGGGTTTGACCAAGGCAAACCCCTATTCTCTAACCCTTAACCCTTTTTCCCCTCTTTGCATGTGTGTTTTTGCAGGTCTTGTATGTAGATTTGTCAAATAGCAAGGTGATAAAATGTGTTGTGAACTCATCAAAGTCATTCAAGTCAACAAATCCCTAATTAAAGCTTGAAGACCACTTTCAACCCGTTTTCTGTAGAATCTGAACTAGACACCTATCAGGAAGGGAAGTGTAGACAAAAAGCTACAGATTCTTGCTCTAAGTTTCTTGAGATTCCTAGGTGGACTAAGTTGCCATCAATTGTGAATTAGTCCCACTACCAGACTTGAAAAGTGATTTCTACATTTCTAGACACTCATTTGGTAGAAACCTGTTATGGTAGAATCTCCCCGAAATAGGACTAAGTCACCCAACTTGGTGTAAGTGTCCCAGTTGGCTTCAACAACTAAATCTACAGGATTCCAGAGCCTCTCTGCATCACATATCAGTTTCCAAGTGCACCTCTCTAATCTTGTTCATTTTTGTTATTGTTTACTTGCATTCTTAGGTCATTTTGCATACATCACTGTGTTTTCAAACAACTTACATTTCATAGGTTTTGCATTTTTTTTAGACTGAAAGAATTGGGTAGCACGACCCCCTATAAACTACAATACATCTGGTAAACTTTTTAACATGACCGACAACACTAGCGCGACATTCTCTTTGCTACCATGGGGGTGGGGGAGATTAGACCTCGTGACCAACCTCCTGCAACAGGAAAGATTTAGCCAACTGAGCTAGGGCCCCCACCCCATTTCTTAGGTTTTGCATCAATATTCATTATCTTTTAGCATTTCTTTGCGTTTAGGACATTGCATCTAGACATATTTCAATCATACTAGCATTAGTCTTTAGTGAACCTCCAAGTTTTTATGGGATACCTTTCTCCTTTTAGGTGAAAAACCCTAGAAGTGTAAGAGAGAAGCCCCTACAAAAATTTGCGGTTCATTTTGGTGAAGAAATTTTTTGAACATCTTACTTTTGATTTTAAGTGCATTCACACCCTAAGAATAACTTGCATCAACATTGCATTAGGTTTTGCATTGTTTAATTTAAATCCTAGGGTTTTAAAAATTGCATTGGTGAAAAGCTCATATAACTTGCATTTTTTGCATTATACTTCATTGGAAAACAACAAAATTCTACATTTTCATATTATATCTGCATTTGAAAATCTAAAAAAACATAAAATTCTATTTAAAAATTATGAAAAATCTCAAAAAAATTACTACTTGGACTAATTCGCCACACTGGGCGACTTAGTCCTCTTTCACATTCCACACTGTAATTTCTGGCATTTTTAGAGCATTTTTTGTATTTTTGTTTCCTTTTATTACATTTCTATTACAATTTCCAGAATTGTAGTTATCAACTTTGTATTGCTCTTAGTTTACATTGCATTTCAATTCACTTGCATTTAGAGACCCTTGCATGAGTGTTTGGTGTCCTATTGCTAATAACTTAGTGATAAGAAGCTCAAGACTCATGTTATCCCACAATAATACACTAACTGTGGATCTTGGGTTATCTAAAACTTCCACTCCTAGTATTGCAACTAGTACACTAGGCATGAACCCTTCCTTTAGCAACTCTTTTCCTTCTAGTAACATGCAAGTTGACACACCGAACGATCACATCCAGCAAGACAAAATCATTAACATTCATGAGGACATAACACATCTTCAACATCAAGTGTGTCTTAAAAATATTTCAACTACTATGATTCTTGATATAGAGAACATGCATTGCATGCTTTAAAGTGACGAAGGGCTAGACATTATGAAACAAATTGTTGAGATAAACCATAAACATGTTCCTTCCACCTCCAATACATCTCAACCAACAAACATTGTAGTTAGCCAAGGAGGACCTTACATTCCTCCTCCTTCCACAATAGCATCCATACCTACTTATACCACTGCTCAAGTCACAACAATACAACAAGTTATTAATGTGATTCCTTCCTTGACTATTCTTGCTAGCATTCCTAATTCTTATGTGGCATTGCATATTTTATCCTCTTCCAGCATACCATCTATAAGCTTTCCTATCACTTGCCCTTCTACTACATACACTCCATCACCACTTTCTCTCCCACCTCATACCACTTACACTGACCCTCTCATAACACAACTTTTCCAAACTGTTTCCTCCATGCAAAAACAAATATCCACCATCAACCAAAACTAGAATGGACCACCTACCTATTATGTTCACAATAACCCACTATCTTTGGAAATCTTGCAAACACCAATGCCACAAGGAATAGAGATGCCTAGATTTGAGAAATATGGAGGGAAGGGAGATCCTTCTAACCATATTAATGCTTACACTGCCTTATGTAGTGACTTTGTCCTTGATGATAAATTGTTAGCAAAACTATTTCCTAGGACTCTAAAAGACACTACCTTAGAATGGTTTTCATCTTTACCAAATAATTCAATTTGTTCATTCAATGAACTAGTTGATGAATTTATAAATAATTTCCAAGTGCATATGACTCCAAAGAAAACCTTGGCCGATTTGATGAGATGCAAACAACATGAAGAAGAAAAGATAATTGATTTTATCTCACAATATCAATCACTTTATTCTCAAATCGATCTCAAGATTCCTGATCCACATCTCCAAAAGATGTTTATAGAAAACTTGAAAACTAAACTTTAGGAAAAACTCACCATGATGAAATCTCCCTCCTTTATGCACTTGTGTACTGCCCTTTGCGATTATCACAATTCGGTTAGTAGTCGTGATGCAAAGTCCACTTCTAGCCAAGTTGAGAAGTCTGAGCATGTCAATCCAAACAACTCACAACCATTTAGAAAACAAAACAAATGGTTTTACAATTCAACTCTCAACAACCAACTCAACCTATCAACAACCAAGTGGCAGTCGTTAAAGCCACAATACCTTATAGTTATGGGGATCTAAAATGACAATTCACACCTTTACCAAATACCCTTCATAACACAATGTCCCAAATTTTGCAACAACAAATGATTACCTTACTTGCAATTAAACCACCCGATCCTACTAAGCCTTTACCTCCAACCTTTAAACCCAATGCTTATTTTCATTATCATAGACAAAATGGACATGACACAGAAAATTGTAAGCGTCTTAAACACCTTGTGCAAGACCTCATTCATTCTGGTTATCTATCCATTGCAGGTATTAATGATCAAGACAATAAGTCTGTTGCCCCTCCAAATCAAAATTTGCAAATTTTCACTAATCCCATGCCTAAACATAATGTTTCATTAAAGCTAGTGAAACTCCAAACAATGATGTGATGAATGTTCACACAAATGTTGAACATCTTGATCCTATTCTACATATTACCACTATTATTCCTATGGATAAAATGGTAGGTGTGATAGACGTTATCCCTCGTAAAGGCCAACCTAATAAATCTATTGATATTAATTTCTCCTCTAAGGACATACTTCCAAATCTCCTTGATGGTCTTCTTTACATACCCAGCTATATTTATGATAAGCCTGCCAATGGGATACTCATAGATCCCACCCGTGGAGAGAATATTCACTGTTCATCATAGTGGTTTTCACCCTTTGTATTCTAAAGGAAACTTCTCCTTAGAAGCCTTTTGGGTTCATCCCATGGAACCTATAATGCCTCGCAAAGACTTCTTTTTCATAGCTTATCAAAAATTTAAAGCAAAGAAAATTGCAGAATTATCTCTCCACAACATGTCCCCATCCACTTCTAGCACTCCTATCCTAGATGAAACAATGCTTCGACCCAAACAATAACCCACCCATAAAACTCAACCAACCCCTGAAGCTTCCCCCACATCATCCAAATGACCAAGAGATAATGATAACAACTTTTTCATGCCTCCTCGTATAAAACAAATTTATAAAGCAAAGGAGAAAGTGGGTGAACAACCTTCCATGGTTTATTTCGTTCCTCCCCTTAGGAGAAAAAAAAACCTATGGTTGATCAACCCACTCCTTCACAGACACAACTTTACAATAAAACCAAAAGACACAAAGGAGCTAGGGAGTGTAGGCATAGGCGCTGTGCCCTTGCTCACAAGTTACAAGACGAAGACAATAAAGAAAATCAAAATCCACACTTGACAAAAGCAATGCATGATGACCCTCCTCCCCGATCACAACAAAATGATCCAATACAACAACCACAACTCATGATACACCCTTCATTGGACATTATCATCCATCCTCTTGATGTGATTAATCTGGATGACGATGATGAGATCACTAAAATAGACGAAGAGGTGCATAATGATTTGAATACATTATTTTCCTCTTCCATGAGCTTAAATGACAAATCCCCTACAAAGAGTGTAGAGATTGGTGCTTCCCCTAGTTTGGAACTTGCACTTGTCCCTCTAGCTAGTTGCCTGCCCTCAACATATCATGAACATGATTGGGAAGTGGATGACTTGCTTGACGGTTGACTCACATCTACCTTATTAGTCTTTTGCATTTTATTTTTATTTTTTTCTTTTGTGTGTTTGTATGTGTGTAATGTGTTCCCCCGTAACGTGTTGTTTGATGTTCTCTCTCTCTTTGTGACATTCTTCTACTTGTACCTTCATTCTTCTCTATGTTGTACATCACTTTCGCCCTTTTCTTTTTCTTTTGTCTTTTTCTTGTGTTTTTCTTTTAGGGATGACACAAGGCATTGAGACTGAAATGTCTCTTTCATGTTGACCCAAAAGGCCCCTCTTTTCTTTCTCTTTCTCTTTTCTTTTGTCTTTTTCTTGTGTTCTCCTTTCGGGGATGACGTAACACATTGAGACCACAATGTCTCTTTCATGCTGGACCCAAAAGACTCTCTTTCTTCTTTTCTTTTACTTCCTTTTCTTTTATCTTTTTCTTTGTGTTTTCCTTTTGGGGATGACACAAGGCATTAGACCAAAAATGTCTCTTTCAGTTCAAAAGGCCCCTTTTCTCTTGTCTTTTCTTTTGTCTCTTTTGTGTTGGGATGACGAATCATCGAGACATCACCGTCCCAAAAGGCTCCTCTTTCTTCTCTTGCCTTTTGTTTTTTCTTTTGTTTTCCTTTTGGGGATGCATATGCAAGGTATCAGACGGAAATGTTCTCTATGTTGTGCCACAAGTTTTTTCTATTTTCTTTTCACCTTTTTCATTTCTTTTTCTTTTTTGCTTTCCTTTTGGGATGATGTAAAGTGCCAAGACATTGTATGTCTTTCCATGTTGACCCAACCAACATCTTTTATTTTTTCTTCTGTTTTTCTCTCTTTGTATCATTCTTTGGGGAGGATGACAGCTCCGAAGCTCATACAAACATTGCAACAAGAACAACCAACCCCAAAATCCATAGATCCATGTGTTTGGCTTTTTTCTTTTTGTAACCCCTTTCCTTTTCTTTTGTTCCCTTTTCCTTCACATGACATAGCCTTACTCAGAAAAATATGACTTGGCATAGGGGCTTTCCATGTTGGCTCTCATGTCTTATTTATTTTTTGCATTTTTCCTTTGCTACTTTGAAGTAATTTCTCATAGAACAATGTGTAGCAATTCCTTTAAAGTGGGGGCATACATTTTCATTATTCTTTTTGCATTTTCTTTTTTCTGGTTCTTAGTGGCAACCCTTTCTGCCTTTATACACAAAGTGCTTGTTTCAGGATGAGACATTGGGTGTCAGTATCCAGAGAGCATGATCTATCTTTTAACATACATTCTCCAGGCTTGATGCTGAGAATGCACTACATCCCTGTTGTGAATTTTCTATTCTTTGGATCATCCTCTCTTTGGAGACATTAGAAAAAGCTCCTCATTTTGTCATAGACCTCACATGAACTAAGCAAGACCTCAAACATTTTTTCATGCTGTGCATTTTTCATTTTGTTATATGGCCATCTTGTATATAACACAACTTTGCATGCCTGGTGCATCGATTCATTAGCTCCAAGTTTATCAGAAAGTTTTTCTTGTCTCGTGAAGCTCAAAATTTCATTTTCTTTTGTGGTACCTTATTAAATTTATCAAGACGTATAACTTTCATATGGTTGAGCGGGAAGCCCATTTTGAGGCAAGACTTTTCCCCATAGCCACCTGTGTGTGTGTGAGTGCATACCAACCATGAGTGTATGTTTCTCACCTTTTTGGCCTTCTCACCCGACGGACAACCATGAGTTTTTTCGCCTTAGATTGAGTATACATTTCTTTTTCTGGAAAAACAACCTAGATCTGATCCACAACGTGATGGAAAAACAGTCGAAGCTTGATCCAACTCTCTTTTCTTTCAATTTCTCTCTTTCATTCTTTTTCATCATTTTCATGGGTGTTCCTTTGTGCTTATGATTGGTTTACCATGGGATCTTGATCCTGGGGGCTTGATCATCCCTCTTGATTATTGTTATCTCATCTTACTTATCATGAGTGCATTTGGATCCCTCTTGATATGCATGTTGGGCTACTTTAGTGTGAGTTTGAAGCAAGTTCATCCTCTCACTAAAGTGGGGGCTTAATGTGTTGCCAAAAAATGTATAGTTAGACATTTTGCTACCACTTATTCTCTAAGTGGACTATGGCTTGATTTCTAGATTTAATGCTGTGGTCAACACGCTCACATTAGGTTCTTGGACCAGTGGAATCATTAAGAAGAATTTAGGATGTCTTGTAAAAGCAAGCTGTGGGAAGTGTTGTAACCCACTTTCACACTTCTTTCTAGACCCTTTCTATAATTCACTTAAATAATCCCTCTTTATCACTTACCAAGTCTTATTTCAAAGTGTTTTAACAAACTTTCACACTTTTCTAGACTTGTCATCAATAATTCAACCCTTTCTTATGTTTAAATGACCCTTAATGTGACCTTTCTAGACCTCCATGTAACGTATTTTTGAGAATATTTCACAACATTAAATAGACTTTAATTTCTGACACCCATTAAAATTTCCCTGGTGGGACCAAGTTGCCACCAGGGGTGACTTACTCCCTCTGGGCACAAAAATCAAAATTATTTTAATTTTTTGGTAGGATTTTATTCTCTTAACCTTAAGGTCAGTCTATGATGTGTTATTTTTGAGAAATATTGTAAAATCAAGTATAACTAAAGGGTTTTTCTCTCATTTTCACCTCCATTCATTCACTTAATCATTCAAGCAATCATCAAGCATTTACTCAAGCATTCTAAGCATTATCAAGCATCCATTGGAACACCCATTTGCATATCTTTAGATTTATACATCAAGGGTTTGGTGAGTTGTGACATTGCATGTTGTTCATTAATCATTCTCTCTTTATTTCATTTCATTTTCTAGGGTTTGATTACCAAATTGGGGTTTGACCAAGGCAAACCCCTATTCTCTAAACCTTAAACCCTTTTCCCCCTCTTTACATGTGTGTTTTTACATGTCTTGTATATAGATTTTTCAAATAGCAAGGTGATAAAAGGTGTTGTCAACTCATCAAATTCATTCAAGTCAACAAAGCCCTAATTGAAGCTTGAAGACCACTTTCAACCCGTTTTCTGTAGAATCTGAACCAGACACCTATCAGAAACGGAAGTGCAGACAGAAAGCTACAGATTCCTACTCTAAATTTCCTAATATTCCTAGGTGGACTAAGTCTCCATCAGTGGAGAATTAGTCCCACTGCCAAGGTTGAAAAGTGATTTCTGCATTTCTGGACACCCATTTGGCAGAAACTTGTTCTGGCAGAATCTCCCCGAAACAGGACTAAGTCGCCCAACTTGTCCTAAGTGCCTCAGTTGGATTCAATAGAAAAATTTGTAGGATTCTAGAGCCTCTTTGCATCACATTTCAGTTTCTAGGTGCACCTCTCCAATCTTGTTCATTTTTGTTATTGTTTAATTGCATTCTTAGGTCATTTTGCATACATCACTATGTTTTCAAACAACTTACATTTCTTAGGTTTTGCATTAATATTCATTATATTTTATCATTTATTTGCATTCAAGTCATTGCATCTAGACATGTTTCAATCATACTAGCATTAGTCTTTAGTGAACCTCCAAGTTTTTTTGGGATACCTTTCTACTTTTAGGTGAAAAACCCTAGAAGTGTAAGAGAGAAGCCCCTACAAAAATTTGTGATTCATTGTGGTTTATTGAAGATAGATCAGTTTGTAAAGTTAGTCTAAGCTAATTAATTTACAGTTCACTTAACTTCAACTGTGTATCTGCATGCTTTAAGTATTCATGTTGTATTTTGAAAATCTCAAGTAAGCCTTAGAAGATTGCACTGGTTTTGTGGCACTATAGGTTTCTCTTGGTCAAACATAACTTGGTTATGGGAGTCTGTCTACTATAGCACTGGTTACTATTACTATTGTTCATAGTTTAGATTTAGAATAACTCCTCTCAACCATTTACTCTTTTGCTATTCCTTTTAAATCTATGTTATTTTAGGACCCCAAGCATCACAATAATGTTAAACCTGATGATTGAAGTGAGTTTCAACTTACTTTTCTAAGTGTGCAAAAACTATTCATTCATTTCCAGAACATTGAAACTTGCATTAGAGACCTGAAACTTCCATGCTTTGCGAACCATAAATACGGCTTGTGATTACCAGTAAATCACAACAAACAATTGAGTTATTCTTGCACTGTCATGACCTGACACTCGAGAGACCTTGGGGTGATTTTCTGAAACTTAGTTGCAGATTTTCACCTTTCAAGAGATACATCACACTTGTGTGTTGTCTGTGTTGAGAAGTGCAAAAACACCCATCAACAAAACTGGCTCTAGAAGGAGAGTTGAGCTCAAAGCTGCAAAGTTGGAAGTTGGATACACATTCAAGTAAAATCTAAGATATCATAGATCTCATCATATGCAAATTTAAAAAAAAAATCAAAAAATTGGAAGACAAAGCAAGTTTTGAGTTGAAATGGAGCAGCAATTGCAGATTAATAGCATTCAGCTTCAAGAAGATTTGAGTAGGAGATTGAAGGAGCCATTGCATCACTTTGCATTATCAGATAGATGCAGAATTCACAACACTTGCAGGCACAATGAAATGGAGTGTTTGACCTTTCTAGGAAGAATTGAAATGGCCTTGCAGCGAGAAATATTCTTTTGGGATGTGCACCAACCATTAGTTCTTGCTAATCCAGAAGAACTTGTTGATGTTGCAGCCAAAGCCTTCAAGGGATTGATCCAAGAATAGCTGAGCAATGAGAATGGATTAAGTCTAGAAGAGGTACTGATGTTCGGATGGTGTAGCGCACATAATGCACCTCATTCAGAATTCACTTGTTCTTCATGTGCAAATATAATTGATCAACCTAAAAGATTCTTGAATCAAATTAAGCAACCAACCAATGACGAAGAGAAATCATCCACTCAAGCAGAAGAACAATTAACAATTGAAGGTCAATGCACAGAAGCTGAACCAGAAACTTCT
>VDFB02047474.1:0-26874 GCA_007258455.2 Sequoia sempervirens
CCCATCCAAATCCCTTGAACTTTATTTTAGGTTATTATCCAAATTGACCTAAGTGTCTGATCTAATCGTCATCATCAACATCCGCTTAGGATTTTCATCCATCCTAAGTTAATCATCATCGCTGGCCCAATCAATTCACCTTCAATCTCAAGGTGGATTCGGTGCTACAATCATCCATTTATCCTTTAATCCGATCAATCAACATCCTAAGTCACCTAGGATAATATCCGAATGGGGTTTTTCAGTCCCTCTCATCATCCTATCTGATCCATTAGTCAATCTTATCAATCAATCGATCAATCCAATCCAATCCAATCACATCCTTATCCAATCACCTTTGACCCGATCAATCTACTTCCATCTTGAAGCAGATTCGGTGTCATAATCATCCTTAATCAAATCCGATCGTCAGAGTCAATCCCAACACATCATCCAATCATCCTAATCTGAGCTTTAGTCCAATCCTGATCTAAGCTTGACCTAAATCCCGATTTGAGCTTTAGTTCGTTTCCATCCAAAATCTTTACCCATCCTCTTTATCCTTTCAACATCATGAATCCTTATCCTCCATCAATAGTGGTCAAGGGAAACCCTAATTACGTCAACAATGATAACGGAAGTCTTGTCGATCAAGAAGAATGTGACATAGATCCCTTTGACACTATCATTGCTAGTAAGTTTTCTCCACCCACTTTCCAAAATCCAATCATCCCTTCAAGTTATCATGTTATGTCTTCATCCATGCCTAATCATGCTCCCTATGCTACCTGTGACAAGGGATACCCATCATATCCATCATATCCTTCATCTACATCATCCTCTTATCCTAGTCTGCCATCACAATACCCTTGTCCTAATCCCCCATCCACATCCTCCTATCTCAATCCTTCATCCGCATATACCCACTACCCCAATCTTCCATACCAATCTGCTCACCCTAATCTTACATTCACATCAACCTATCCTAATCTAACATCCACATCAACTTATCCTAATTCGACATCTGCATTTCCCTATCTCAATCCTCCATCTCAATCTTCCCATCCTAATACACCATCCTCATACCCTTACTACAATCCACCACCCGCATCCTTGTGTCCTACTTCACAATGCCAATACCCCTATCTTAACCCTTCATCTAATCTTCATCCTCCATCTATTCCCAGTCTTGCATCCAATCCCATTCCCCCATCTAATCCTTGTCCACCAATCCTTAGTCCTAATCCCCCACTAATCCATAATCCCTCATCCACTCCTACCACACCATCTCATCCTAGAGTATGCAAGTCTCTCATTTCAAAAGTTCTCCAAGGACTTATAACAAAGAAGACATCTCCCACTTCACACCTTGAAGTTGTGGAATCGTGCCATCCCAACCCATCATCCACGATCATTAGTGATGAGGCTCTTCTCCACCCAACACCTATCATTGATGATACCACCCCTTGCACCACTCAAACCATCGAAACCATCGCATCCTCTGAATCCACTGAGCCCCCATCTCCTACCATCACATCTATTGAATCCATTGAACACCCACTTCCTACTCTAAGAGTTGTCGAACCCATCGATGACACCCAAATCCAATCCACTTCTCCTACTCCTAGTGTCACTAAAATCCATTCCGATGACCACATCAAATCCTCCATCCCTCCATCCTCTCCACTTAAAGAGTCCCACCAAGACTCCATTATCATGCCTCCTACACACGATGAGTCATGCTAAGATCCTGATCCAAAGCATGTCGACATATCCCCTTCTCCAGATCAAGATCCTACCATCCCATCTAGTCCACCTCAAGATCACAATCCCCCATCCATTCCATTCCATGACCCCCTTGTCATTCAAGATTCCATCGCTCCATCTCCATCTCCATCGCATGAGCTCGCTACCACAAATCCAGATCCTATCATATCCCCTAATCCCTCTCCTGATACCACCCATCCAAATTTTGCTACCCCATCATCTCCCTCATGATCCCCCATCATCGCCTAAAACTGTTATCTCCACACCACTTGCATATCCCCTTAGTACTCTCACCTTCTTCCATGGTGGCCTCCTCGCAGAAGAAAAACACAGTGTATATGCCACCCATCATCCTCCACCTAATAATGGACTTGCATCATGTTTTCAGAATAACAAAAGTCCTATCATGGATCACATGCTCAAGAAAATGAACTATTAAGGAAAAGGTCTAGGCCTTCATGAGCAAGGTATTTTAGAGCCCATCCAAGTCAAAGAACAAATCTGCATGCAAGGTCTTGGATCCATTTCCCAAGACTCACAATCTAAAGATGTTGGTACAACCTCTAGACGTCCTCAACGAGCCTTTTCCAAAATAAATGTCGGCTCTTCCCATCGTTCCACTAAATCATATGCTTCCATCCCTCCTCCTTCATCATATCACCTCAAAACAACTGTTCATATTCCTCCATCCGCTCCATCCATTTTGGGTCCTTACATCCCTCTATCCACCATCTCCCATCCTTCATCTAGTCCATCCATCTTGGGTATGTATATCCCAAGATCACCTCCTCCATCTCATCCTTTCATCCATCCAACACCTATCCATGTCATCCATCATAAACATCCCTCTCGCAGTTCCCCTAATCAAAAACAACAAAGGAACATACCTACACATCTTCCATCTACACATAATCCTCATAATGCTCCCTCCATCGCTCCACATCATCCATCTCCTCGCCTCCATCCCATTCCTATCAAAAGCACTTTGGATGCTAAAGTAAAAATTCATAAGTCCAAACATCCACATGCATCTAACGCTCCCCATGTCCCCTCTAAAAGACATGGTGAAGAGAAGAAAAATATAAATCCAAATAAAATCCATAGGCCACAAAGGCCCACCATAGCAAAGATCAAAACCATGTGGATCCCAAAGAAAAAAAGATGCAATGTCGTCAAATGAAAAATTCTTAACAACATCCAAAGTTGCTCATCCAAAAGCTAATCATTTTCAGCCACCCTCTCTTAAATCTGTTTTGGGTCACTATGTCCCAAAATTCACTATTCCATCTCCTCCATTATCCCCACATTATCCATCCATTAATCCTCTTATCTTTTCACATCCACCCCCTCATGTGCCAATGTTGGTCCTAAACACATCTCCCCATCACACATCCACCACATCATTCTATCCATCCCCTTTTCAGCATCCCATCCATTACCCCACATATCTCCCCCATCAAATCGCTCTAATTCATCCTTTTGCATAATCCATTTCTCCTAATAAGGTTGTACCAACATGCAACAGTCGGTTCGAACATGAGCTCTTAATACCTCGTATGGAACTTCATGCTTGAGTCCTTCATCCATATCCTTATCGCATGTCTTCTAAATCCACTTATTCACCTCCCTATCCTTATCCATCTCCTTCCACATGCTATCCAAAAAGCCAAAAAATCCAAAAAAGTAAAAAGTCAAAAGAATCAAAATTAGAAAATCAAAAAAAAATAGTAAAGAAATAATCTATCAATGGTGAAAACTTGGCAAACAAAGCGGATAAAGTACCATCGATGAAACTTGGCAAGCAGTCATCGCGTAAGTCCCCATCTCGCATGGGGCAACTTCTGATAATGCATTCCCTCCATCTACTATGCTTCTGCTGTACCTATATTCATGCTATACGTCCTTTTCATTCATCCCCTCCATCCTACCTATCTTACACATCTTTCTTGGCATATCTCATTTATCCCAATCCTTCATTCCTCCTTGTGATCTGGATAACGATAGGGGCAAACATATAAACATGCTTTGGACACCTCTTCGCATACAGTCCCCTCGTCCGCACACTATCCTAACCCTCATTCGCACTCGTCTACCTTCCTTATCCACCCATCATGCTACCCTCAATCTCCCTTCCTTATCCATGCATCCTATCTTCATCCATCTCACTCCTTTATTTGCCTATTCATCCTTGATGCCTCCTCGCATATGACATATCTAGAGTGGGGGCATTTATCTTCCTTTGTGATATCATCCTTGGAGACATCATTCATTCCATCAAAACAATCCCTTCCATTTCCCTATCCTTATCTCATTATCGATATATCCATCTCCCCATCCTTATCTTTTATCCCTCCACACAATCCTTATATCCATCTTCCCATCCCTATCTTCCTATCCTTCCATCATCCCTCTATCCTTATCCCTCTATCCAATCCATCCAAACAATATTTTTCCTTCCCCCATCCTCTACTCTTATCCCATCTCATAATCCCTTGTCATTGGTATCTCTCTATAGGCTATTCCCCACGCAATCCAAAGTCATCTATCTTATCGTCATCACTTCTGCTTCTTTTGCACATCTTTTCAATCTCCTCCTCATCCCATCTTATAATCCCTTGTCATTAGTATCTCTCTATCATATCATCCTCCAAATTCATCTTTTGATGATTTGGATAACTATCCCATCCCTGAGCTTTGTGTAGTCACCATCCTCCGATCCAATCTCACAGGTCTATCTTGTCCCATCGTGTCAGTCCAATCATTTTATCCCCTTATTTGGGGTTATCTCATCATCCTTTATCCATTGTCTATCGTTGATCTTTCGTCGAACTACGTTGCCCCTGCGCTTTCACGTAGGCAAGGTCGATCATTTGATTTGACCCCGGGGTTCCATCCATCATCAATCTATATTGTCCACTTTTCTCCTTTTCTCTATCCTATCTTTATCATCCATCGAAGTCTCCATTATGGTCTATCATCAACCTTTTATCGAACTACGCGGGCTCTGCATTTTCACGTAGGCAAGGCTAATCTTTGATCGGCCCCCAAGCCCCCCTAGGTCTTTAAGATTTGTTAGTCTCCTCTCTTGTGTCCTATCTCTTGTGTCATGTCGTCGAGCTATGCCCTTATCTAGCTGGTTCTTAACAAACGAGATCCACTTGTATCAGCAGATCCAATCAGTTTTGAATATCCTGCCTCATATCAATCTTTTAGTTAGTATCCATCATCGGTCTCAATAGGATGCATCCTTCCTAATAGACCTCATCAATCCATCCAGCCCGTGATCCTATGACAAGGGCGTTTGAAATTGATTACCCAATCTTTTGATGCTTTTGGCTTTTGTTTATCATTTTGAGCTCCTATCATCACTTGTCATGAGTGCGGCCTTGATCCATCATATGTGGTGTGCTTTGACTAGTCAACATAAGGGCATATCTTGATCTTTTCTTTGTTGTTGTCTTCTCGGTTGTCCCATGTTGTACCCACCAAAATCTCTGAGGTCTTGTGTTATGTTGGGACATCCTTGTGTGCTTGTGGATTTAATGGCTGGCCCAACCAAAGGTCATCATGACTTTGGGGTGTTGGGATAGCCTTCTTGTTTCATTATGTTTGTTTTATGCATTAGACACTAATCCTTGGTTCTTATACCACGGCGTCTCAAATTAATCTTCTGCTATAAGAGAAAAATCGGTACTCTAAAGATGGAAATTGCATTTGGATTGTATTTCATCTATCCTCTCATTTATCAAATCCCATCCATTCATCCTTCATCACTCTCCCTCAATCTCCTGTCGCCTTTGCATCATCTCATCCATTGAGCACACGTGTTCTTGAACTGTATGTCCTCGAAGAGGGCATCCTTCATCCTAATTTTTCATCGTTTTTCTTTTTTCTCTTCTCGTCCTCCTTGGAATGGCCGGGAATGCTTTCCCAATCTAACCATCTTCTTCTAGGTTTTATGTTTTAATATTCTTTGAAATGATGCTACTTCGCAACACCATCTCAAAGAGGGGCAAAATGTAGACACCTAAATTTGGACACTTAATTTATCCAAATTTATCCCCTTTCATCTAAACATCCCCTTATCCACATTAATTAAGTAATATCGCTATTATTTAATTAATATCCTCTAAAGTTCTTCTAATCAATAAGGTATCTAGTTAAATAATTAAATACCTTCCCCTTTCATCAAATAAATTAAATAAAAATGACATTTATTTAATTACTCACATGTCACATCCTCCATAATTTTTATTTAATCCTAATCCATCTTCTAATTTCATCATTAGAGATGTGCACATCCTAATCCTTGATTAAGATGTGCCACATCCTCAACTTTGCAAAGTTGGCCTCCTAATCTCTCTTAGCCACCTAACCCTCCTCTAATCCTTCATTAGCTTGCCTAATCCAACCTCTCAAAGAATTTTTAATTCCTTTTTATTCTTCCAAGGAATATTAAATTCCTTTTACTCTTCCCCATGTGATCTTTGACTTGTCACATCAAGTCACATGTGAAATTTAACCCTCTTCTAATATGTCATTAATTAGTTTAATCAAGTACTTGCACAACCTTAATCATTTAATTGAGTCAACCCTATTAAATGTTTTCTCCTTTTGGAGAAGACACTCCATTCCCTATATGAATTTTTAATTCACATTTAATCCCTCAATGCATTTAAAGGAATTTTTAATTCCTTTTCTCATCCCCATGAGGATATTCCAGGAATTTTAATTCCCCACATGTCCTCTCACCCACATGGGGACAAGTACCTCCTTTATGAGGATATTTTGTCCCATTCACAAGGTACTATGTACTCCCTCCATTTCATGTACTATCCTTCACCTCATGTCCACATCCCCCTTTTCAAGCCATATCACATGCCACATGTCAAGAGATGTGGGGCTTGTGAGTTCTCAACTCGCCTTAGCCCTACATCTTGATCTTGATGGCTCAATCTCAACCATCCATTTCCCTAGAGAATTCCAAATTCTCTATAAACACCCCCTCTTTTCTCTCATTTTGAGGGAGATCATTCATGCTAGCCAAACTCTTGCAATTTTTCTAGAATCCATGCCAGCCATTTTACACTTGCATCCACTTTCATCCATTATCAACTATCATCATCTAGCTTGCATCTTATTACCCATCCAAAGAGACATACAACACCGAGAAGATCGAAGGGCCAACCAAATGATCGATTAGACACAAGGTAAAAAGTTCCATTTGTTGCTTTTATTTTGTGTTGAATCCAACTAGGCTAATCTTGAGGTGTAGGTTGTTTTTAGTGTTATTCACTTTCTTTTGTTTGTTGCTCATATTCTAGCACATAAATTTGCCCTATCACAGAACCAAAGGAAACCATCTTCGAAAAGGGAGAATGAGGGATCGGACATTTTACTTGTAATCAATTATTTTTTAATCGTAATATGAAACATAATGATTTATTTTTCCTTCTTGATATCGATTTGAGTTTTTGGATTTCAATTTTTTGATTTGAGTTTTTGGATTTGAATTTCTTGATTTGAATTATTTTCTCTTTCAGAAGTTTGTTTTTTGTTTTTTGTACCATCTTCTAGCAAAGTGTTGCCACTATAATCTATGATATATTGTTGTCTTCAAGATTTTTATTTAATTTCTTAACTTCTTATGATTTTCAAAGATATTGATGCTCTCATCCTACAAATCTAAATCATTTTCTTCATTCATACTAGAGTGATCTGCTATATTAAATTCAAAACAACTCCTACATTTTTGTAAAACTCTAAATTGACCTTCAACTTGCTTGGTTTTTGCATTTGCATTTGGTTGCCCTAGATGAGCAGTAGCACTAATTCCTACTGTCTTTAGGATTTTTATCAAAAAACAAATACCAGGGATCAAAGTACATACCTCTAATTCTATAACAAAACTCTTCAATCTAACTTGTTTATCTACTTATTTAGCCTTAAAAGCTTTGCAGTTTAGGTTCATGGAGAACAAATGTGGCTCTAGAATAGAAAAGGCAGCTGAAACATGAACCCCTATATGACCCAATTTAATAGTAAATGATTTCAGTTATTTTTGTAACATTCATACAAATATAAGCAAAGAAGATAACAAATGCATGAAGAACATTTTCATCTTTAGGCCCTTTTGATTTGTCACAAGACAATCCAAAGATGGGATACAATTAGAGAAATAAAATTAAAAAATAGTTTATAATATGCATTTTTGGTTGGGAATGAACTTTCAGGAAACTTTTGGACAAAAGATTTAAAGGTCTGAAGGAAAATATTTAGTATTACCCTCCCACATCATTATATATATCTCTATTCAAGCAAATGAATTAATGGTTGGGGGATTTTTTAGAGTTTAGATGTATTTGAGTTTTGCAGGAATGACATTTTCGTTTTTAAAGTTCACTACATTTCTTAAGCATGTAATATATTGATGTTGATTTTATTTTAGTTAAAATGGGTAAAAAAAGAAAAAGTAGATCTTTAATTAAATAAATATTATTATTATTATATAATTTTTTGGTAATTACTGGACACACATCATACAACCCACTATAAATATGCACAAATTGACATTTAAATCATTCTTACTTCTCAGCCATTAAAATGCAAAACTGAATCTAACCAGTAAAGATACCATTACTTGAATATAAGTTTTTTAGTTTTTTTAATGTATTTTATTATTTACAAACTAGCAGGTATATACTTCAATATTTTTGGATGCATGTGGGTTGAAAACAAGATTGTTGAGAGAGTGGGAGAAGGTGTGAAAGATCTCAAGGAGGGAGATCATGTGTCAAGCCATTATTTATAGGCGAGTGTGGAGAGTGCATATACTGCAAATCACCAAAGACTAATCTGTGTAAAAAATTTAGAATTGATCGCACTAGGGCGGTCATGCTGAGCGATCCTTCAAGAATTAAAATATATTATTTTTTTGTTTAATGGATTCAATCAGGATACATAGATATGGACATCCTTATGTATCAAAACATCAAATACTTCCTTTTCCATTCTAGCCCTGCCATGCCTGTCCTCCTAAATCCTTAAGCATTGTAATGGTCAATTAAATAACTAATATATCTTGAAGATTATAGTTATCCACTTAATAATGGATAAATGTTCTTGATTATAATGGTTTGGTAGAATAAGACAAGATTTTATACCTTTTTCCTTAATATGGCTCCTACTTTTAGTGCTATTGTGGCTCCATGAAAACCTTTTTTATTAAATTTTAATAATAGCTTATGAAATTAGATACAAAAATATTGATTGAAAATTAATTAACAATTATATTCAAGTTCTTATTTTTATTTTTGATGAATTCTTATAAAATTATGTCAAAATTATTTACTATTTTTAAAAATCATTTTGAATTGAAATCAGTTTTTTTATATAACTATAGAATTTGGGAAAAATAGGCGCCTCGACAAGGATAACTCTGGGCGTATTTTGTATATATTAATATTTAATATATGTATGCTATTTTTAATTGTTTAATCCAATCACATGCATTTGACATTTATGTAGACACGTAAAATGTATTGATTGACGCTACACATCTAATCCTAATTTTACTAACACCATTTCGTCCTAAATCATCCCTCAGTCTAACCATTTAATCGAATACCCTTATTTGATTAAATTCATCAATTTTCCTCCCTTAATTAAATAAATCATTATTTATCTGATTAAATCTTTCTCTTTTGTTAGTTAAATTAATCAGTCTGATTTAATTAACACTGGGACTTTATTTAATTAAATAATTCATTAAATTTCTAAAGTCATCTTATTAAATTGAATAAATTAAACCTTATTTGATTTAATCTAACATCATCCCCTTTAATTAAATAAATCAAAATATTTATTTAACTAGGTCTAGATCATTCTCCTCTCAACTTTGATTTATTTAAACCCTAAAATCTAAGTCAAAATTGTCAAATCACCTAACCTTTTCTTAATTTAATCAAATCCTGATTAAATCTAATCTTAATCCATGTCCCATCCTCTAACTTTTGCCACTTGCACATGAAAATACATTTAATTCATTTATTTAATCTCTATTTTCTCTCAACTTGACATAAAAGAGGAATATTCTTCCAAATTTAAAAATCCCTTCAAGTGGACTTTGTCCTTCCAACAAGGCATTTATTTCATCTTACAAGTCCTTTTGCATTGACCCAAGTGGCCATTACTCCATTTGACTCTCCCTCCACCTTTTAATTTCACTAATTTCAAATTCCACCTAATTGCATTTATGGGCACATTCATCAAAATGTGCACATCCTTTGCCCATTCACATCTTGACAAGTGGCACTTGGCCATTGGTTGAAATTTAGTCCCACATTGCTTCATTTTGGGAATTTCTCAATCTTGTCTTCCTATAAATAAGAGGTTTCTCTCCTCATTTGATCATCCACAATTTGAGCAAGCTTATTATACTCAATTTTATCTTCAAACTCATCTATTTTCATCAATTTTATCAAAGTCTTAGCTAGGTTATGCAATTTTTTCATCATGGAGCATATTTGAATCTTCAACAAAGTGGATCACTCTTCATCACTCATCAACATTGCATCATAGGAGTTGGGAAAGGGCCAATTTTCACATCAAATTGGCACCAATTCCCCCATGGGATCAAGAGTTTGCATGTTTAATTAGGATTTCATTGCTTTCTTATTGTGTTCTTCATTTTATTTCCTAGTTTGAGCATTGCTAATGGATTTCATGGGGAATTTTGATTCTTACTTGCATTTTGATCTAATGATGTGTTTATTTATTGTGTTTTGCAGGTATTAGGATTGGGGTTCTACATTTGGCGCTAGAAGGAGGGAAAATCTCAAGTTTAAATCACGTTTTTATCAAAAAAATTATGCTTTTATCTATTTTTGTGTGTCTACATGGAACTGCAACGCTATCAGTTCAGTGGCACCATACAACACTGCTACTAGTCCAGCAGCACCATACAACAACACTTCAAACCGCAAACTGCGCTACTTGGTCTTTCCCGCCCAAAATTCAAAAGTTCTAACTCTACAGTTGGGTCAATTTGAGGTCGCTGACTTTTTTAAACTCCAAACTGCACCGCTGGGTAAAAGTTCGATGCAATCATGCCCTCTATTTTGTTGTAGAGCACCGCTTGCAGAATTAGCAGCACCATATAACACTGCTGGGTCCTTTAAACTGCACCGCCTATGCAGACTTCACCATTAGAGTGAAGTAAAAAGTGAAGTTTCAAATTTTTATAACATGTGCTTTTTTAAATTTGATCATTTGGGTTATTAATTGCTTTCTTGACCTTTGTTTTGCAGTTCTAACTGGTTTTTGTAGGTTGGCTTAATCAAAGGTGAAGAAAAGAAACCTAGTGGAAGTTTCATAATGGCATCATCATCTCATGATATCAAGTGTTTTTGAACACTTTAGTGTTTGTTGAACACTCTTAGAGATTTCATAATTTATCTTAAGGATTTTTTTCTTTTCATGTGCTTAGGACATACTACATTTCTTTTGGGCTCTAAAAAGAACACTACAAAGGCTTTCAATTTTTGCTAAAAAGGGCTTAAAAAGAACTTTAGGACAAACTCACTAGATTTGGTTTGAGGATTAACAATTGAACAAGGCAATCTCCATATTTCATTTTTGGTGCTCTAAAAAGAATCAAATCATTTCTCTGTGGATTTAAAATGAACAAGTGTATTCTTTTTTTTGTAATTACTTACTCAAAGTAATATCATTAAAAGGACGCATGTGCTTTTCTTGCACCTCACGGTGATCTTGAGAATCAAAAGGCCTTTTGGTGACATTAAGTTGTGTAAGTGATTACCCTGTTGGAACTATTAAAATCTGTTGTTTTTACATGTTTTTCATTCCCCTGAGTTTCCAAAATAATTATCATCATGAGCACAGGGGCCTTCCATCTTGACATTTTGCTTTCATTTTGGCCTATATTTATCCCATAAATCTTCCATGTCTGCATTTTCCACATTTTGGTCTGTATCGGCATAAGTTTGTTTGGGTCTCCCCAACCCATTATGTTTTTCTGCTAATATTTTTTGTTTCTGGTGTTTCGGCAAGACCTTTTATTTGTCTTAGCGACTGGCTTTTTCCTATGGGTGGCTATTGGCATGACATTTGTGTTGTTTCAGCGACTGAGGATGAGCGTATCGGCATGAGTTTGGCCATCGGGCTGAGGTCTTAGCGATTTCTAATTGTCTTGGCGACCGGCAACTGAAGGATGCATATCGAGGGGAGTCATAGCTATTGTTGTAAGGTCTTGGCGAGTGACCTTCGGTCTCGCCGACCTTACACATGGAACCTCTTTAATTGATCTTTTGGTGAGAATATGGTGACTTTGGTATATGTCTTAGCGAATACATATGGATCTCACCGATGGAGTGTAATGTGAGCCTTTGTCGGTATGAGTTTCACTTTCTCTTGGCGATCTATGGTGTTCGGGGTGCTTCGGTATAACATAATTCAATCTCTAAGAGGTCTCCTCGACATTGGTTTGTCTCAGCGATATTACACACGAGAAATGTTTCGGTGAGAAAATCCAGATGTCTTGGCGAGGATGAATATAACAAAAGATACTGCTCGGTGTGACTTTTCGCTTTCGGTGTGTGGTCTTGGCGAGATGCCCATGGTCTCACCGAATGGAATGCAGAGGTCGCTTTGTCGGTATGAAAATGGGGGTGTCATAGTGACATATGAGTAAGTGGGTGCCTTCGGTGAAACATTATATGATCTACATGAGGTCTCTCCGACATTATAAGGTCACAGCGACTCAATATGGTGGGAGACTTTCGGTATAACGAAATACTATCTGTATGAGGTCTCCCCGATATCTAATGTTACGGCGACTGTGAATGAAACGAAATGTGCACATCGGTATGAGATTTTCTTATGTCACGGCGACAAGTTTAACCACGGGGCTCTCGATGAAACATAATAAAATCTATATGACATCTCCCTGACCGTAGAGGTCACGACGAAGGTGAATAACACCACAAAGCGATTAATGATTGAATTGCCTTCGACATAGCTGTTGCATTGTCTCGCCGATTGTTTCACTGATGAATAACAGAATTTCAAACACTGAGGCCGACATGTAAAATGCTTGAGAACTGTTGCAGGCCGACATGATTGGGGCCTGAATTCTATGGAGAGCCGACATGGTTTTTCAATATGATTTATTTTCTCATGCTGGTGTATAAATAGGCATTTTGTAATTGTAAAATTGGGACCAGTTATTAAATATTTGATACACTGCAAGTAGATACAGTAGAATAAAATTATCAGATCAAAGACTATTGTTGCATGATTTCAGAATGGAGGTATTTATGAAAATCAGTTGATGTTGCTGCATTTCTTTGGTGTCAATTGTCTGTTGAATTGAATGAAAATGCTGCTAAGTTGTCTCCAAGATTGATGCTTTCTGGCTGTTTAAATTGACATAACAAGTTTATGTTCATTTTATCAATACACATTTGTTGTATTTGTGTGATTAATCAATTGGTTCTTTCAAGCAAAGATTAAATCCTTTCGTTAATCACAGTAATCAGAGAGATTAGTTTGGATTATTAAAGTAGAACTTAGTAGTTACAGTTTTGCATGTTTATACAAGTTGTAAACAGAATATATGCCAGATAATTTGAAACTTCTCCAGACAGTGTTGCTCATCTTGATCTCATTTGAATCCGCATACCCAACAAGGCACTGGTCTCTGCAATTTCATCATTTGATTTCATTCAGTTTCTATATATCTGTTAATTGAACATTTTAGGATTTAGATTAAGAAGATTGCTATCAAGTTTGAATTCATTTGTTCACCTCCATTTTCCATTGTGAACAAATTGTTGTAAGAAGTATAATCATAAGTCTACTTAATTCAGAGAGGTACACCCGCCCAAGGTTTAGCAGCACCTAAAGAGTAGAAGGTTGAGTTCTCTTGACCTTGTTTGTTACCCTAAAGCGTATCAAGAGATTGGTAGCCTTTTGAGGCATTCAACCTACATTTTTTAGAGCTAACATACCGACACTTCAATTTGGACTTTAGAATTGTACAAATCTTGCGAGTGTGAGTGGAACATATTGTGTGTGTTCTCTCTTTGTTTCTCAACAAAGGTCAATCGAACTACGGATATGTTTGCTTGCTTTTGTTTATCTTAGAGGGTCTTCCTTGTGGGAAAAAGTAATCACCCAAGGGAACAACCCAACCGGCAACACGCTAAAGCCAAGCGACATCCAACCGGTATATAAGTGTGGGTCCTTGTTGAAAGGAAAGAATCACAATGGTCATCCCAACAAGAAGGGTAGCAATGGTCTCTCGCTGAATGGGTGATCCACCACAAACGAAAAGTCTGTATTAAAACCCTTATTTAGAAAAGGCCAAAATCCTTGATCTATTTGTTAGTGCAAGAATGGTTGTTCTGAAGCCACCCCACACTCTTACGCCTTTTAGTAGAAATGGAAAGTATGCCATGGGAGATTCATGGGTACTGATGCTTGGCTACCCCGTATAAGTGAGTGTCGTGGAGGGGAGCCGGTGGGGTCAAGCATCTAACCATTTGCTAAAAGTAGGCATAGTTGGACTTGTCCAAGTGGGGATTAAAAAAATACAATCTTTCATAGCCATAGGGTTCTACTTTTTCTTGGAAACAAAACACTTTGCTTGTTCGTAAACATTTGGAACAAACATTCAACATTGTCATCAAACTTCAAACCCTTTAGGAAGTAAATACCATTGAAAAAATTCATGTGTTATTGCTTGCCCTTGGGATTCTATCCTTAGAGGTTTCTAAACACTTGGATTTATATCTCAATTTGCTTGCTAAAGTCAATAATAGGTAACTTTTTCCTTGATTTCATCAAAGTTCCACATAATGTACTTTGTGGGATGAGAAGAAGTTAAGACATGGGACATCTAGTTTCAAAAGCTAATCAAGAATTGTTTGTGGTAAAAAGAAGTCACTAAGAAAAGCTAAGAACAAATTGGACCCCACACATGTGTCTCAAATGATTTCACGCAAGATCAAAATCTGGAAACGAAAGTCAAAAGCTCTTAGTCCAAAAGAACATCAAAAGCGTCTCTCAACGCTCTACGAATTTAGATGAAGATTACTTTTCAACTTTTACAAAAGAACTTCAAGAAATAATCTTGGTTTGTACTCATTCTATTATTGTCAGAATCCAAATCTTTTTCGAGAATTTGAGCATCTTATCTAGAGTAAAGTGTGTTCTTCAAAACCGAGGTCTTGTGAAACAAGAGTCTTTTTAGGTACACATAGGATCAAATCAAAACCTTCATCCATCTTTCAAACATCAAACCAAAATCATCTCACCAACAACTCTTGAAAATCTTGAAATCATCCTTCATGCTAGACTTTTGAAAAATCCATGAATTAAAATCTTTGAATCAAAATCATCTTGTTTAGCTAGGTATATGTAGATGCATCCTTCCTCATATGCTTAGTTAAATTATCATCAAATCATCTTGTTTAGCTAGGTATATGTAGATGCATCCTTCTCCATATGTTTAGTTGAATTATCACTTTGTTTGGTTAGGTGTAGGTAGATGCATCCTTCTCCCTACACTTAGTCAAATTATCATCTTGTGAGCAAGTCTATCCCATAGATAACATCCAACATCTTGGGATCTAGTTGTTCATTATCCAAAATCAAAGCAATCCAAAACCAAATCAAGGTCAAATTAGAGAATCCAAGAATCCAAAATCAAAATCCAAAACAAATCCAAGAATCCAAAAAGGTCCCAAAAGTATAGCATCCCCTCAAGATATTCTAAGAGTTCAACCATCCATATCATCCATCTTTCACACATTTTATCATTTCACATTTGATCCTTAACCATCGTAGATCTTCTCTTTTGAATCTCATTTTTTATGGTTCAAACTAGATCTCAACAAAAGAGGAACATGGAAGCCAATAAAGAAACATCCACTTCAAGTGACCTAAGCCAAACAAATTTTGAGATGAATCCCGTTGGATCAAGCAATCCTCTAACTAACTTTCCTTTGTCATCACAAAATCCTCAGGAGGAAGGTCAAGTAGAGGATATCACCAATAATTCCTTCAGAATGACACAAGATGAGATCATCGAAATGGTCCAAAATCTTGAGAATCATAGAATTATCAACATCATGATGAGACTCAATCCCTCACAATACATGCTTGAATTAGCAAAACAGGGGGCTAAAATCCCTTCCAATTTTGATGTAAGCACCATTGTGGAATCATCTTTTGGGGTCATGCCTCCAATTTCATCCATCCCCCCAATCTCATCTACACCTCCATTTCAAAGCATCACTCAACCCATCCCCCAAATTACATCATCCATTGCTCCAACTCAACCCATTGTTAACAAGGGAAGCACATTTCTCAATGCACTACAAACACACCCCCTCGTGAACAATCAAGATTTGGACGCAAACACCATTGTGGGGAAATCTGTACCCAAAAATCCATCACATCCATATGTCCCCCTCACCTTTCATGATCCAAAGGATCCATCATCATCATTTCACGCAGCACCTCAAACTTCTCTCCCCATAACCTCACAGGGAGAAGGTGACTTATTTGGACTAGGGGGAATCTTTGACCCTACATCTTCATCATTTCCTCAAGGGAGTATGCCACTCGCTTTTCCACCACTTCCACCCTTGCCATCAATATCCACATCACCTCTCGGTTTAGGGTTTCCCCCTTTACCAAATGTCAATCAACAAAATCAAATCAACCCCCCGATCATCAATCAAAATATCATACTGAATCCTCCCATCTTGTCATCGACATCGCAACAACAGATGGCAATAATCCCTATAATGCAAGCCACCACCATCACATCATCAACCATCCCCCAAATATCTCAAAATGTGGTCTCTCAAGGATCAAGCATAGCAATAGCACCATCCACCATCCAAACCCCAATCATTAATACAACGGTGCCTCTCATCACCACAACAAACACCATTCCAAATCCACCACCACCACTGCCGCCATCGCCACCCAATTCAAACACATCAAACCAATACAACATTGTGTTGCAAGCCGCTCAACAAGCTACCTATCAAAAGGAACTCCAACAAATCCAAAACCAACAAGATGCACAACTAGCCACTCAACAAGCGCAAACACAATTAGCTGCACAACAAGCAACACAAGTTGCACAAGCCACACAAGCTGCACAGATTGTACAAGCTGCCTAACAAGCACAAGCCTAGGCTTGAGAACAAGCACAAGCTCAAGCCCAATACCAAGCTCAACATCACAAGTGCAAACACAGGCACAAGCACAATACCTCGCACAATAACAAGCAGCCCAACAACAAGCATATCAGCAAGCGTTGAAGTAATACCAAGAGCAGCAAGAAGCAACCCGATTAGCAACCCAACAACAAGCATATCAGCAAGCGTTGAAGTAATACCAAGAGCAGCAAGAAGCAATCCGATTAGCAACCCAACAACAACTGCAACAAGCTCAACAACAAGCACTATTAGCGCAATATCAATAGGACCAATAGCAGGTGTTGTTGGTACAACAACAATTGCAAGCATACTTGGCGCAACAAAATGTGCAAGCACCAATCAACCCACCCATCCCGCCAACAAGTGAACCACCGCAAAACACCTTCACTCCACCCCCTGATCCACAAAATGATGTCACAACACAATTCAAGTTGCTCTCGCAACAAGTTCTTGATCTTCAGTCAAGGAAAACCATGAAAACACCCAACAACTTGTGTCCTTACCCATTTGACATGAGTCTTGCAATGAAACCGTTCCCAAAGGGATTTGAAATCACCAAATTTGATAAATACTGTGGGATGGGAAACCGTGAAGATCACATCAGGGAATTCCAGGTGCATTGCATGGAAGTCACATATGATGATACATATCTGATGTGGCTATTTCCTAGAAGTTTGGATGGCAATGCCATGGAGTGGTTCTCTCACCTCCCTCCTGGCATCAAAAAGTTCCAACAGATAGTATATGCATTCATCAAAAATTACGCATTCAATATCAGTATGGATGTCAGTCTAGAGGAACTATCAACTCTTAAACAAGGAAAAAATGAATCATTTGCTTCCTTCCTACAACGATGGTGATCCAAGGCCAATAAGAGAAAATGGGTCATGCCAGAAGAACAAGTTTGCACCATCATCTCAAATCTTAAGGGAACCTTGGCATTCCATCTCAAAGTGCAAGGTATCACCATGTATGACCAATTGATCTCTAAGGCGATTAACATTGAACGAGCCCTTATTGCACAAGGAGGGTCACCCACATATCCTGAATAGAAAAAAAATCGCCCATCCACCAGTTATAGTGACAAACCTCGCACATGGGTGAAGAACAAAAACATTACCAATGATGGTGTTGTTGATGCCAAAGTTGTCATCAATGCTCCTCAACAAAACACACCTGCACCCCAACAACAACCCCAAAACCACCATCAAAACAATCATCAAGCTAACATGGCGACACAACATCCAAACAATCAAACGATCAACAATGTGAACGGTCAAAGGGGACCACCCCAGCGAAACAAAAACTCCCCCAAACAGAAGTACACGGCCCTTGGGGAATCGGCTGAATCCATCACGAAGAGGCTAGTGCCGGAAAAACTCATCGCAATCCCCACTTATGAAAATTATCAAGAACCCTTGGTAAAACTACCGTGGTATAATGAAAATCACCTCTATGATTTCCACAAGATCAAGGGACACACAACTGCCAGTTGTATGAGGTTGAAAAACTTGATTCAAGACCTCATTGATGATAAAATAATAAATGTGGAAGAACTGGCAAGAAACCAAAATCTCAAGATCTACACGAATCTAATGCCCAATCATAACAACAAAGGGAACAATAACAATGATAAGGGAAAGGGTGCCTTCAAGAGCATAAATCATGTATACGACCATGTCGTTGTGTCCCTAGATGAGTATTGTGCTACTATCACCATCAAATGAGCCCAAGTTGATTGTGGAGTCACCACAAGAGGTGACAAAATCACCATCGCAGGGTCATCTCAACCAAACAGAGCACCCAATTCCAACCCAAGATCTGTTCCCAGTGGCTATAATGTCCTTGACCAATTGCAAAGAACCCCAGCTCAGATCTCCATCATGGAGTTGTTGAAATTTCATTAGCCCACCAAAAAATCCTTGAGGAATCATTAGCTTCATCCACTGTCTCCGTAGATCTTGATGCGAAACAATTCCAAGCTATGGTCGGAAACATCCTTACCCCAAACCTTCTTACATTCTTCGATCAAGATTTTCCCGCTCAACCATCTCACAATCGTGCACTCCATCTGGAAGTCCTAGTGCATAAGAACAAAGTCAAGAGAGTCTTGGTGGATGGGGGTGCAGGTTTAAACATTTGCTCCCTCAAGCTCATAAAGAACTTGAAAATCTCCAAGGATTCCATTGAAAAAGGAAAAGGAATCACAATCAGAGCTTACGATGATCAAGAAAGAGTGTCTCAGGGCACAATCCAACTCCCTATTCAAGTAGGGCCAAAAATTATGGAAACCACCTATCAAGTCCTTGACCTTGATTTTCCTTACAACATTCTCCTGGGGCATCTGTGGATCCATGCAATGCAAGCAGTAGCATCAACCTTCCACCAATGTGTCAAGTTCACATACCAAGGCCAAGAGGTCACTATCCATGGGGATCCCAAACCATTCTCTTATTGCAAGAGCCTAGAGGAAAAATATTACAAAATCCCCTAGGTACCAAAAAATGATGAGGGCCCATCAACTTCGTATATTGATCTAGCTACTCTTGCCTCCAATTCTGTGACAGAGACACTAGCCATCCCCGCCATCTCTGATATCAAGGTTATAATTCAGGACAATGGATGTGGACACTATACAATTCCAAAGAATGCTTTTGTGGTAGGAGAGTTATTGCAATCTTCCAGGTAACGAGGACGACCACAATCAAATGATGCCTCTCCATCCCAAACGTTCACTTTAGGATCTTTCAGCTTCAGAAGTTGGGGAGATCTCGGGCGTGAAGTAATAGAAGAAGATCCATCCCATCTCCTGTATCAAGACAATAGACCAGCATCCAATCTACCAATGGATGATAGCAATAAAGGCTTGCAAATGATGCTCGCAATGGGCTATGACATAAACCAAAGGCTTGGACAAAATGACAACGAGCTTCTAATACCCATCATTCCTGAAACGTAAATGAAAAATATTGGCCTCAGATGTAACCCTCCGAGCATAATCATACGTGGCTGAAATCCCCTAGTTAAGAAGGTTAGAAATCCTCAACAAATGACAGCCACTCTTCAATTTCCCGTATCCACTAGTCTGCCCTTAGACAATTTCACATTTGACATAACCGATGTTTGCAGTAGTAGTGATGAGGAAGATTCCATAACTGACTTACCTAGGCTTTTTGAGAATTCCTCTATCCTCATGATTAGTACCGTGTCATTGAGTCAACCAGTCAAAACCATGAAATCAACCTTGTATATCCCCAACTCATAGATTACAACCAATGAGGACCGCTGGTTCTAGACACTTTCGAAAAGGATGAAGTGCTCTCAGAATTCATGGGACTGTGGAGCACAATACCATGTGGAGATCATAAGGTTGAGTTTGATATCATCCTGAACACACAAACTTACTACGGGGAGACAATTGAATCCTTTAGTCACAACAACGAAAACTTGAGAATAATCTCAAAGTGTTTCAGTGAAAACCACATTGTGGCACTCTCTGACCCTAAAATAGTAAAAACAAAGGACGTATCTAATGGTGAAAACCTCTCTGAGGTGCCCGAGGATGAAGGATTCAATCTTCCCCTCAGTGCTCTACATCAGGAAAAGTCAGCGGTTCTAGCCGAAAAGTGCAACCCAATCAACTTGGGAACAGAGGAAACCCCGCATATCACATTCTATGCAGAATCATTGATGTCAAAAGAACAAGAGCTCCTAGTTGCTTTCTTAAGGGAGAGAAAAGTCAACTTTGCATGGAGCTATGCTGACATGCCCGGGCTTGATCCGAAGATTGTGGTCCACCATCTAGCAGTCTACCCTGAAGCAAAGCATGTCAGACAAAAACTCAAAACAATGCATCCCCAAATAGCCTTGTTAGTTAAAATGGAATTGAAGAAGCTACTTGATGTAGGGTTCATACGACCAATTGACTATCTGGAATGGGTATCAAATCTGGTTCATGTTTTAAAACTTAATGGGGGCATTCGTATATGCACAAATTTATGAGACCTAAAAAAGGCATTTCCCAGAGATGACTTCCCACTTCCCAACATTGATATGATCGTAGACATGACCGCAGGACATGAAATGCTTTCACTGATGGACAGATTCTCTAGGTACAACCAAATTATGATAGCCAAGGAAGATCAACATAAAACAACTTTTACTTGTCCATGGGGGACATATTGCTAGAACATGATGTTGTTTCGCCTAAAGAACGCTGGAGCAACATATCAAAGAGCCATGACCTTAATCTTTCATGACATGATCCATAAGACTGTGGAAGATTATGTCGATGACATATTGGCGAAATCCAGAAAAAGAAGAGATCACATCGTAGCATTGAGTGTCATCTTTGATAGGCTTGAGGAATACAAGGTCCGCCTAAATCCAAAGAAATGCGTCTTCGGTGTACAATCAGGGAAGCTGTTGGGATACATTGTGTCTATCAGAGGAATTGAAATAGATCCTGCTAAGGTAAAGGAAATACTCGAGATGGAGGCACCCAAGACATTGAAGCAGTTGAGAGGCCTATAAGGTAGGCTCCAATCAATTCGCCGGTTCATAGCTCAATTAGTGGACAAATCAATCACGTATTCTCACCTACTTCACAAGGGGGTAGCGTACAAATGGGACGAGAAGTGTGAAGAGGCCTTCGAAAAAATCAAAGAGTATTTGTTCACACCTCCAATGCTTATGCCACCAATCCAAGGAAAACTGCTAATTCTCTACATATCAACAACAACTCTTGGTGCTCTCCTAGCTCAACATGATGAAAACGGAATAGAGAGGGCCATCTACTACATCAGCAGAACCATGGTAGGGTATGAGCTAAATTATTCCTTCATTGAAAAAGCTTGTTTAGCAGTGGTGTTTGCCTCACAGAAGTTCAGACACTACATGTTAACACACAAAATCAAACTCATTGCCAAGATCGACCTGCTCAAATATCCACTTTCCAAGGCGGTGCTCACAGGAAGGATGGCCAAGTGGGTCATAATCCTACCAGAATATGACATCGAGTACGTGGAATGGAAGGCTATCAAAGGGCAAGCCATTGCAGACCAATTGGTAGAAGCACCGATATACTCAGAGAATCTGCTAATTTTAGAGTTCCCTGATGAATCCATCTTCAACCTGAACATAGCAGACCACTGGAAGTTTTACTTTGATGGCTCTTACACACATCATGGATCAGGATTCAGGGTCTTTTTCATTACTCCACAGGGAGACTACATACCAAGGTCCTACAAGTTGACATTTCCCTGTACAAACAATATAGCAGAATATGAGGCTCTAACCATAGGACTCAGAATAGCAGTGCAATGGCATATCATGGCTCTCAAGGTATATGGAGATTCACAGCTAATAATCAACCAAGTGAATGATGAATACTAGACTAAGGACGACAAGCTAACTCCATACAAGAAATTGGTGGAAAGTCTTAAGGAATCCTTTATCGAGATCACATTCGAGAAGATACCCAGAGCAAACAATAGAGCGGCAGACACCATGGCAACAATTGGATCCCTATTGGATATCCTTCACAATATCCCAAAGCATGAATTCCTGGTAGAGCAGCTTCTCGTGCCTGCATTCGAGGTACCGAAGTCAGAATACATGTGTGAAATCGTTGGTCCTCGTGATCCTTGGTACCATGACATATACACTTATCTAAGAATAGGAGTCCTCCCAATTGACATAACTACAAACCTTAAGAAAACCTTTGTTAAGAAAGCATCCCGGTTTGTCATCTTAGAAAATAACCTTTACTGTATGATCCGGGGGGACATTTTTTAGTGAAAATTGAAGTGTTCCCAATGCTCTAGAATTTAGCATCATCAGAAAGACAACGATATTCTGACTCCAACGCAACTTGAACGGGGCGAAAAGGACTCCGTTTGTGCAAGTTATGGCCAGTCAAACCTCCAGTCAAACTGGCTTCAAGGGCGTCCAGAAGGCGAAAAAAATAATCATCTCGGAAATCGACGGAACCAGCGTCATCATGAAGAGCTCGTCGAGATGATTCTGATGATGTTCATTTCATCGAAATCCAACGTCGTATGCTCAAGATACAGGTGGTCAAAGTTTCAAGTTGACTTTTGAGCTGACTGTACGGATGATGACGTCAGCAGATCGTCCGTACCGTACGGATTTTACATGGACAAATTCGGCCAAAACATGTGGCAGGTGAGTCATCGGTACGGAGCCAATCAGATGATGACACGTGGCAGTTCGTACACTCAGTCAGCGTTGAAGTGGCAATCTAGTCAGCGACACGTCAGCATCTCCGGCGAATTAGAGCTCGACACGTGGACGGCTGAGTCAGCAGTTTCAGCAAATAGCAGTGAGACATGTGTCTTTCTCCATAGTCGGTGATCAGCAAAGTTCATGGTTTGTTTTAACAAAATTTGTTAGGGGCTCGAACCCCTGATCTCGCGGGCGACAGCCATCCCTCATACCGATGGACCACCACATTTCGCGCTGCTATATATAGGCTGCGGGTTTGTTTTGTTTACAAGTTGGCGGATAATATTGATAAAAACGGTTGGCGGGGTTGGAACTCCCGACCAACAATATGCTAAAAATGGTACGCGCTGGTGCGCCCAGCACGCGCTTTCAATAGAATGGAGAGCGGTGTTTGTTTTGCTGTTATAATTTGTCAGTAAACAATGGTAAAGAGTGGCCGGCGGGGTTGGAACCGCCGACCACCCGAATGCCAAAATTATGTATTACCGTTGAGCCCGCGAAGCAACCTTAACTATAGGGGGACTTCGGTGCGTTTTGTTCCATTGTTGTATACCGAACCTGAACCAAAGGGCTAATTAAGCCATAAAAATGTAAAACTACCTCTAACCACCTGAACCAGAAGCCAAAATGGAGATATCAGAGATCTTGTACGAGGTCATAAGGGAATTAGACATTTAATTTGGTGGTTAAGCCTAATTAGGAAAATTTTATGTATAAAAAGAGGGGTGTAGGCCTTGTTTTTCCAAGTCCAGGTGGTGAGAACGAGAGAATTCTCGGGAGAAGATTGTAATTGTTCCTGTACGTCAAAGTTATGCTGTGATATCGATGTGCTTGAAGGGAATGATGCTGTATCAATTGTAACTGATTTTGGAGTATAATCGGATCGGTCACTCCGTTGGAGAGGGGCCCGAAGACGTAGTCCTTAGGGACGAAATCCGTTATCAATTATGTTTGTCTCCTCTTATCTTCTCTCTTTCTTTTCAGTTCATTATCTTTGCATTTATATTATGTTCATTTATTCATTTGAGCATTTTATTATGTAATCATTTATGTTAAGCATTGTATTAAGTGATCTTTTACGTTACGCATTCTGTAAGCAATTTGTCCTAGATCCTAAATAGATCAAGTTGGTATCAGAGCTTTGCATGTGGCTTGTATTGCAAATTGAATGCTAACGAAATCCAAGTTGCAACGAGGCGAAGGAGAACTTGAAGAATATAATCCAGATATCGGAAGATGAAGAGTTAATCAACCGTCACAGATGGAAGGAAAAGAAGGTGGACAACGTTCAGAGCTTAGTGACAAGGATTTCCAGAAGCTATTTCTTGACATGAAGGCAATGGTGGACGAACTTTATGCTGAAAAGAAGAAGCGCGAAAAGGGAGGTTCTTCAAAGCACAAGAAGCAGGAAGATCAGAAAGACACAGAGGAGAAAGCTCCAGAAACTCCTTCTCCTCCATCTTCTCCCTCTTCTTCTCCTCCCCCTTCTCCTCCTTCTCCTTCTCCTTCTTCTAATGTAAATCCATTTAAGAGCAAGTCTAAGCCTGTAATTAAGCTTGATGTAAAGTTTGAGTTACCTAAATACTGTGGGGAGTTAAATGCTGAGAAGTTAGACGATTGGGTCCAACAAGTAGAAGTATACTGTAGGATTCAAGGCCTAGTAGAAGATGCTTCTAGGATTCAATTAGCAACTCTCTGGTTGGGAGGTACAGCTCTCACCTGGTGGGAGAGTAAAACTTGGGAAGAAATTGCTCGCCATGGTCAAGTTAATATGTCTTGGATGGAGTTTGTTGCTGCCCTTAGGAAACAATTCTATCCTTTAGGTTACATGCAACAGTTAACCATGAATTGGAAAACCTTTAGGCAAGGTAAGGGGCAGTCTGTCCAGGATTATACTCATGAGTTTAGAAAACGGGCCATTGCTCTAAATGTTCCCTTGTATACCCAAGACACATTACTTAAGTATATTGGTGGTTTACATTCTTACCTTAGGCACACTATTTTGATGTTGAGTCCCAACAATCTAGACGAGGTGTCTGTTCAAGCTACTCATATAGAGTCAAGGGGTAAGAATACTTTTAGTGATAACTTTTCCAAGAAGCCATCTAAGTTCGAGGGTAAGTCTAAAGGGAAAGAAAAAGATAAAGATAAAGGCAAAGGGAAGAAGACAGCTACAGCTAAGAAAGAGGGTGAGAAACCCACGTGCTCCCATTGCAAGAAAGAGGGGCATGATGATTCAAGATGTTGGAAGCTTCATCCTGAGTTGAGGCCGAAAAGATATGGAGGTAATAAAGGCAAGCAGAAGACTACTACAGTGATTCAACATGATCTTGGTTCAGACTCCGGAGATGAGATAAAGATTGTTGCTACCAGAATCCAAGGTAAAGGGAAAGGTATATCTCTCTCATCTGATGCAAGTTTTTCTAATGTCAGTGCAAGTACAAGTAAAGAATCTTCTCCTAAGGTTGATAAGCAAAGAAATGAATTGTTTCACATTCGTGTTGTAACAAAACACATTAAGGTTGATACTCTATTTGATACGGGTTCACAAGTCAATTTAATATTTGAGGAAGTTGTAAAGAAACTTAATTTGACTACAACACCTCATCCGAAACCATATCCACTCGGATGGGTTTGCAATGATGCACAATTAAAAGTAACTAAACAGTGTAAATTGAGATTTGCTATCACTGCAAACTTTGTAGATGAGGTAGAAGTCGATGTGGTCCCTTTGGATATTTGTGGGCTTGTGTTAGGGAGTCCTTATCTTTATGACAAGAAAGCAATCTTTTATAGGGGAGAATAAAGTATCATCTTTTTAAAAGATAGGGTGAAATACATTGTCTGAGCATAAGGTGAAGATAATCTTACACTAGTTAATGCTGGTCTCAAATGAAGAAATTTGGTCAACTCAAGTAAAAACTTTGTACTAATGCTTGTAAAAGCCAAAGAAGATGATAAATTTGAGGCATTCAAGGGGTGTGACCCAAAACATAAAACTGAAATGGTCAAGATTATTTCCGCTTATGATGACATGTTTCAGGAACCGAAAGGGTTACCACCCAAGAGAGAGATACAGCATGAAATCCAGTTACATCAGGATGTGCCACTTCCTAATATCGGCATGTACCGTTTATCAGTTATGCAGAATGAGGAAATTAAAAAGCAGGTTCAAGAGTTGGTGGAAAAAGGAGTTATTCGTCCTAGTACTTCTCCTTGTGGTTCTCCAATTGTCTTGGTTCCAAAGAAAGATGGAACTTGGAGGATGTGCATCGACTACCGCGCCTTGAACAAGATAACGGTAAAGAACAGGTATCCTCTTCCCAGAATTGATGATTTACTTGATCAGTTAAAACATGCAGTTTATTTCACTAAGTTAGATTTGCAAAGTGGTTATCATCAGATAAGAATTGCAGAAGATGACATTTGGAAGACTGCATTTAAGACAAAACAAGGACTATTTGAGTGGTTGGTTATGCCTTTTGGGCTTTGTAATGCACCAGCTACCTTTATGAGAGTCATGAATGATGTCTTTCGTCCTTTTATTGATGATTTTGTCATAGTCTATCTAGATGATATCCTTGTATTCAGTCGAACTTGGGAAGATCATGTAAGTCATGTAAAG
>VDFB02047475.1:0-58561 GCA_007258455.2 Sequoia sempervirens
TTAACTAATAAAATCATGCAAACTAATTCATTTCTTTCACACAATCTTCTATATCTTATTCAAATATTTTTCATATTCCAAGATATTTACCAATAGGAAAAAAATAGTTATGTGCATTTTTTCAACATTCCTACTCATATGAGATGTTAGAATAATTACCTCTATGATGATAAAAAAGCATCCCATACTACTTGTTATCATCATTAACGAATTAAAATACTAACAAAAGAAAATTCTCAACAATCTAAAAAATGTCAAACAATTACAACAAGGTCTTCATCTTGGTCAACAACATAAAAGATAAGAAGATCAACGAGTTACGAAAGATCATCAACATGATTAGAAACATCAAGGATAAGAAGATCACTTACTAAAACAAAAAGTTCAAGTTGATTACCATAGCAACCCATAATACCAGATGTTAGGAAGATCATCAATAGCTCAATACTAATTCAACCAGTTACTAAATTTCACAACAAAAAGCAAATCTCAATCTATAATTGGAAAAAGTAAATTTCTATTAACAAAGATATCCGTAAATGTATGATATGTATAATCCTTTACCTTTTTACAAATTCAACAAGAGTGTATCCAAGAGAAGTGCATTAGATCAGTTGACTAAACAAGCCATACAATGATCCATGCAATGATACATATCCAGCTTTTGAATTACATAAAGAAAATAAAAGATTTAATCAATCTTTAGCTTCCATAACCCAGTGGTCTTCCACAAGCTAAAGGTCAAGAGCATGGTTAAGGTGATTTTTCCACCAAATCATGAAGCATAAGGGTGTGTGCATGATCATCATGGAAAAAACAAGCCATTAAGTGGCAAAAAAATTAGAAAGATCAGAGTTAGGCAACTTGTCGTAAAAATTTGAATAAGTTATCTATATTATTTCAAAAATATGTAAGAATAGAATCTGTAGAAAATTGAATGTAGTTTCTAAACTAGTAGGGTTTTTTTTTTAAATCTATTTGGTGAAAATTTGAAATTTCAATGTAGTAGTACTTAAATTTCAAGGAAAAATAAGAAATAGGTGTCTGTCGACCACCCTAACCACAATAAAATGATAATATTTTTTATAAGATTTTAGATATAAGTAGAAGACTCATGTCTAGATGTGATGCATATTTTTGTAATTTTTTTCAAGTAAATAATTAATTATGAATTTTTATTACAACTTTTAAAAATATAAAACTTGTATGTCGACCACCTTAACTTGGTCAAAAATTCATGAAATTTATTTTTTCTTTTTTTTTATAGTATGTGAAGCATAGAATGTGATGCATGTTTGATTCAAAAATGTGATACCTTTTTGAAAGCTATAGATGTTTTTCAATCAACCTATCTATCACGACTTTAGTCATAATTCAAATAGAAAATGAATAATAATTATTTATTAAATTCAAATTAAAGCATAATTTATATTTGTGAAAATTTGAGAATCCTTTAAAAACCCTTTTCGTTTCATCAATTTTGGGTAAAAAAAAAGTCGTCAGCCACATACCCATAATATCGCCACTTTTTGTTCCATCATGATCTTGCACATAACCATAACACTTCCCTAGGATTCTTCCTAACTTAAAGAACACCAGGTCCTGCATGAGGGACCTAAAAATCTTTAACAATAGGGTAGGAGGGAAACTCTCGATGCATGCTTGATGCCTTATATGCACTCTTATACTAGAATGAACATATTTCTTGCATACATGATGTGGTAGAGAAACATATAAAAAAAAATCTAGGCATTTATTATCCATCTATTTCAATGGTACAACTCGCTTTGGCAAAAGCATAATTACAAAATTTGGTTGATCTTGAAAAAGAAGATCACCTTCTTTGTTATCCCACATTTAGCATCATTTCCCAGAAGGTAAGCTTAAAGCTCATCACACACAACACATTCAACAAGAATAATCTATATCAAATTGCATAAAATAAGGACTAGATGGTACGATAGTGCATAACACACACAAGTGCACATAGAATAAATAGTTAACAAACAAAAATGCATGAACCCTTGGTGCATAACTTACATAGGGTATGAATACATAATTTACTAGTAGTTCCTTACTTGCACAAATATGGAATATACCTTGCATAAAATGAGCATTACTCCTTCAATATTTCATACAATAAATATGTTAAGTTCATATCTTGCACAAGTGCATTGCTTGCACAAAAGGTAAAATTTGCATAAATTACCGTAGTATAGTTAGAGTGATCCACAATGAGTACCAAAAGTATATCTCACACACAAATTTGAAATGTAATCATTACTCAAGTACTTTAGCCACAAAAAGGAATCAATAACTTACTCTAGTGCATTGCTCACACAAGAACAACAATAATATGAAATATGAATCACTCACATTAGTATAAGTATAACTAAAGCAACATTTTTTTCTATGATATGAATACAATCATTGATACAGATGTGTCATTTGTACAGAGCATGTGAAGTGCATTATTGTACAAGTATCATTCTCATATAGTACAAATGTACAAGTATTTTCACTAATAATAATCAAGCACACATGATTCATCACATCATTCACTTCTACATTGCCCATTAGATAGATCAAGATATTTATCCAATTGACTTCTATCATGAATTACCAATGAAGATTATTAAGACATCAGAACCTTGAACTTTCACATGATCTCAAGGATTCATTTAGATCCAAATCTTGTAAAAATTAGATGTTGCTCAAGAATCAACTTTCCCCAAATCCTAGTATTGATACAAACATTCTCACCTTTAAAACATCCTTCTTAGGTTTCCTACCTTCTAGAAGGCTCAACCAATATTTATCCATTATTATCAACTTTATTTACTTCATGGGTGATTTTCCTTCCTCTTCTCATCAGAAAATTTTCCTTTTCTCCTACCCTTGTATCTTTCAACTCATTTATCCTTCATGTCATCAGAGAGATCTCTCTTCCCAATATATTTATCTTAATATTTTACTTTTATTGCCACATCTTCATTCATGGTTGTCACCATATACTATCCATTTTGGCTCACATCAAATAACACTATATATTATCTATCTTGTCTTATATCAAATAGTCATCATCCCTCTTACTATAAATTCATATAAAAATGTGACTAAGACAAAGGGTCCTCATGCCTCTAGAGTTCCTTGAATGATCAGTTACATCTAAACTTCTAATAAATTCCAACTAACCTTCTAAGAATCACCCATAACTAGGGTTCTCTATTCAATACAATAGGTTCATGTACTATAGTGCAACCTAAGCATAGAAGACTCAAGTCCCAAGCATTGAACCTTAGTGCTCTGATACCAAAATCTAAGGTCTATAAATATTTCATACTGCTTATAACTCTCAATTCCAAAATAATGTAATAGAATAAAATAATTATATAATGGTGCGGAAAAAGAGGAGTAAATAAATAACTTTCATCGCTAGATTCAAATGGAATAACATAGATCATTGAATCAAAGTAATTCAAAACAAGGCCATGCCTGCACTAGATTTAGCCATGTAGGCTTACACAAGAATTATCATTTCAACAATACATGTAAATTCAAATACTACAATGCAAATCCAAAAAATAGAAAAGTCATAAATGCATCCACAAAGAACCATAACACATATATTTTCATGAGTGGAAAACCCTCGTAGGGATGAAAAACCACTCGTAAAAATTCCGTACTAGCTTAATGAAAAGTTTCATTGGTTACAAGATGCCTCAACGGCATGACAAAATGCAACTTCATTACACATTTCTGGCTAATAAGGTCAACAACTGTAGAGGATAACATGATTCCTATACCTAACAGTTATCTTCTTAACACTTCCACATTTCATATCCTAATACTCATAAGAACTAGAATCTTAACATATAAATAGCCCCACCGTCCTACATGTAGTTACAAGATACTTTTCCAAGTTTCATTAAGAAATTAACATAATGTCAACACTCTAATGAAACACTCCCAAGCTTTTGCAAATAAGAAATTTCTACTTTCAATGACCTCTCAAATATCACACAAGTACACTTTGAAAATCTATGCCAATCACATAAAGCTTCATGAAAATAATCCTAGTACTGTTGAAATGCGCACGTGCCTATGCAATTATAATAAGAATATAAAAGATTTAAGACTATCTTATTCCAATAATATGAAAATCCATAAAATTTGTGTTAAGTTAGTCTATGGTTACACAATAAAGGGGATAGAGATAGAAAGCCTAACAACAACCACTACTAATTTCTTTTAGAATTAGGCTAGACCCATTATAATGGAAAAGTTGGAATTTGAAAGTGATATGTGATTAGGTATATATTTTTAAAACCAAAAATTCTAGTTGGAAGATGATTTCAAATAATAATTTTCTCATCATTTATCCAAGAAGGTAACCAAAATGATAAGTTTTAGCAATTTAAACTAATCTAAAAAATTACCAACGAATGAGACTAACATTGAGTAAGTTTCAAGCCATAATTAATTTTCTTCCAATAATAATAGGAAATTTTATTCAGTTAATCACAAGCTAGAAAGAACATAGAATTCAGCATACCTTCTATTAAGATAATTCATCTATTACTTAATAAAGAAGATAGAATTTGAAAGCCTGGGTGGGCTAATAAATATAGATTCCACCATTCACTAAATAACTCAATCTTTTTGAGAAGGTAGATAAGTGAAACTTGGGCCCTTTTGGAAGGAAAAGTATCTTTGGAAAATAGAGAATAAGTCATCCACATCTTCTACACTTTAGATTTGGTGTCAATTCACATTGTGTGGCTACAAAGAGGTTCTTACTGCTTGCATAAAAATGTAAAATGTACTACTTGGGTAAAATTCATTAAATGAACCAAGGGTCCAGTATGTTAGATTTCACAGTGACTCTACCTTCATTACAACAATAAAGATTGAGCAACAAGAGAAACACAACCATGAAAGGTTTCAAATTATTTATAAAGAACACTTATCATTAAAGGAAAATAAATTATTATATTTATTCATTGCATCTATGGACATTTACTTCCTCATATAACCTGAACATACATCAGTCCAATCAAACATCCATGAGAAAAAAGAGAGAGTTTCAAATTGGATAACATACATAAACAATAAATCCCAATTTGTATTGATAAACAAGCAACTCCATGCATATTTTATATGGTACTAGCATCATGTTTCATAAATACATAGGCCCGAATTGAGAAATATGGAAAGAGGTGACAACAGAGAGGTGGAATATAAGTTGGTGTTTTCGAACATTCCCCATGAATGATGGGCTACAGATAGGGGCCAAAATTGATAATCAACCTTGCCTGCCTAATCAATTAAAATAATCAGTTGACTTTATTGGAGAAGTAGAACATAGCTCATAAGATGCATGATGTAGATTTTAGGCACCAAGAATTGAAAAAGTAGAATAGTATGCATCTATTTTATAATTCAAGGTTCAAAAAGATAAGGTGGCACTACATCATGAAATACACTACATACAAAAATGTTTCGGCTAGCTATTATAATGTATATAGGTGATCTATTTACATATTCTCTCTTAAGAAATAAGATACGATAAAACAAGGTGGCTCTTGTTAATTAGGAGTAGGTTCAAAATTAAGAATGAACAAGCATGGGTATTGGAGCCAAAAATCAACCTCCCCGGTCTCTTCTTTTAGTAGTTTCTCACTTCTAAATTTGTATTTCACATCCTTATGGTCCCATAGAAAGTTTTAGTTTTGAGGACAATTTAAAATAATCAATCCATCCATCTATGGCTATGCCAATGTGATCATACCCACTTGGTTTGGTGAGAGGTAACACGTCCATAGAGCAACACACGACACACTAAACATAGTTGCACATTGCTCTCCCACACAAGCTTTGAGTTGGGTGCTACTGGATATGTTAAATACAAATTGATGCAAAATCACTAGAGATGAATGCAAACATATGAACAAGGCTACCTAATGTTGTAAACATGGTTTACACTAACTAAGATAATCAATGAATTAGGGTGTGCAGATGATTCTAGCATTCTACAACCATAAATCATGGTAAAGCATGAAAATTTATATGGAATAACTAAAAATAAGAATGGAAGGCATTGTTGGACATTGACACAAGTTGAGAGATATGATAGAAGAAATCATACATATCAAAGTGATTTTAGTAAAAAACCCTAGGTTTGAACCCCCCAAAAGACATGCTAATGTATAATAATGAGTAACATATGAAATGGAAGCAACAATATGGGTTATGGAAAACATCAAAGTATGAGACTAGGAAAATGTCCTTGGTAAATTGATGGAATAGATACATTTTAGTTGTGGCATAGGCTAAAGTTATGCCTCCACTATAGCTAAAAATTTAATTTATAAAAGGCTAAAATTTCATTGCCAGCAATATCATGTATACATCACCTACAACATTAATTCAGATGTGGAGAATGAACATTATAATAATAACAGGCAATCAACTTCTGATACTTATCTCCTACTTTGTGCCAGTCAATAATCCTATAGAGATCACTTACATTGCTAACCTTCTACCCATTTACAACTATGATAATGTCCCCTAGTACAAGTTGTCCATAAGCATCTTGCTTTTGTTGGTTGTAGACCCTCTTTCAACTATTCTTGAATTACTATGCTCCCCCCCCCCCAAAGCCTACTTCCTGGTGCCCATTTTTAGTTATAATTTTTTTGCAAAGCAATATTGAAAGACTATAAAATCTTATTGTATGCTTCCATTATTATTTTTCATTCTTTTAAATTTTTCTTTTAGTTTTCCAAAAACCTAAACTTGAAAATAAAAATGATAAAGTTTATTTTCCATGCACAATATTTATCCTCCACTATTAATAAAAATATTTTTTTTAATTGCAAAATTGAATATCTATTCCTAGTAAATAATAACATAATATCTTTTGTTTGCAATTTAAATATTTATTCAAAATAGTCAGCAAAGAGGTAGCATTGAATTGCAATTAAAAATAATTATTCTAAATTACAACGCATTATCATTTATGTGCAAAAATAAATTCTCTATTTAAAATATAATTAATTATTTTATTCCTTTGCACTTTTATTTCACCACATATTGATTTGATTAAACATTGTAAAATATGAACAATAAAAATAGGGGTTGTGACACTACAAAACCCTTTGATTTAATTCATATTGTTTTGTGTGGTCGAATGAGGACAAGGGAATTTCAAGGAGAAAGATCTTTCATGTTGCCGATTTATGATTTTACTAGAATGGCATGGGTCACATTTTTGAAGGAGAAGGCTGAATCATTTAAAAAGTTTAAAATCTATAAGAAGCTAGTAGAAAATGAGACTAGGAGATGAATCAAATGTCTCAAGTCAGAAAAAGGTGGAAAATTCATGTTAAGTGAATTCATGGAATATTGTGAAGATCATGGAATCAAATGTCGGTATTCAGCCCCAAGAACACAACAAAATGGTGTGGTAGAAAAAAGAAATAGGATTGTGAAGGATATGGCTAGAGCCATGTTGAATGAGGAAAACTTGATAGATACATTTTGGAAAGTAGTACAAATTGTTGTATACATTCAAAACAAAGCTCTTATCAGATTTAAGAGTGGTAGAATTCCATATGAATTGTGGTTCGATAGACCTGCATCAGTCAAGCATTTCAAAGTATTTGGTAGTAAATGCTATATCAAAAAGGAAGCTAAAGATTTGGGAAGTTTTGAGTCAAGAAGTGATGAAGGGATACTTTTTAGGGTATTCCAATCAAAGAAAATCTTATAAATGTTACAACAAGAGATTGCATAAAATTGTACAATGTGTACATGTCAGGGTTGATGAAAATTAAGCCAAGTCCAGTAGAAATAATCTTGAGAGAGAATCAGATGATGATGATATAGGTGCAACAATAGAAGAAGAATAGGAAGAAGAGAATGAGAATGAGGATGAAAATGCTCCTACAAAATATGTGCAAAAATATGATCTTTCAGATCATATAATTGGTCACAAGAATGAATGTGTGCAAACTAGAAGAAGACTTGCAAAGAACAAGGAACAAGTGAACTTTTCCCTCTTATCCCAAATTGAACCAAAAATTGTTTATGAATCCAGTAAGGATGAAAGTCAAGGATAAAAGCAATGGAAGAGGAACTCAATCATATTGAAAAGAAAAAAACATGGGAATTGGTTCCTAGACCATCAAGAAAGAATGTAATTGGCACCAAATGGGTGTTCAGAAATAAGTTGAATGAAGATGGAGTTGTGGTCAGAAATAAAGCAAGGCTATTGTACGAAGGATATTCTCAAGTAGAAGTTATTAGGATGTTTTTTGCATTTTTTGTGTGTAAAGGTTTTAAAGTATATCAAATGGATGTCAAATCTGCATTTCTAAATGGAAACCTTGAAGAGGAACTATAAATTGAGTATCCAGAAGGTTTTCAACTATCAGAGAATGATGATTATGTCTACAAATTCATAGAAGCATTGTATGGTTTGAAGAGAGAACCAAGGGCTTGGTATTCAAGTTTGGATCAATATCTACAACAAGGATTCAAGAAAAGTTGTGTTGATAGCAGTTTGTATCTCAAATATGAAGGTAAGAAAACTATCATTATTGTAGTATATGTAGATGATATTATATTTTGTGGTAGCAGTGATATAATGTGCAAAATATTTTCTACAAATATGCAAGATGAGGTTGAAATGTCCTTGCTAGGAGAACTTAGATTTTTTCTTGGTTTGCAAATTACACAAACTAATAAAGGTATATTTATATCACAAACCAAGTATACAAAAGAAATGCTTAAAATTTTTGGCATGGAAGATTACAGATCAATTAGTACTACCATGATTACTAGCTACAAATTGAGCAAACCTGATGAGTCACCTGATGCAAATTAGACTACATATAGATCTATGATTAGAAGTCTACTATATTTAACTATGTCTAGGCCTGATATAATGCAAGTGGTTTGTATGGTAGCTAGGTTTCAAGCAGAACCTAAAGAATCACATGTCAATGTAGTCAAGAGAATCTTTAGATACACCAAAAAGTACTATTGATTATGGTTTATGGTATCCCAAATACAAATATTTCACTTTAACAACATACATAGATGTAGATTGGGCAGGAAGTGTGGATGACAGAAAGAGTTCTAGAGGGGGAGCTTTCTTTTTGGGAAATAGACTAGTTTCTTGGATGAGTAAAAAGCAAGATTATGTCACCCTTTCTACTGCAGAAGTCGAATATGTTGCAACAACTGCATGTTGCACTCAAGTCTTATGGATGAAGCAAACATTAAAGGACATCAAGGTAGAGTACAATGATCCTATCTCGATTCTTTGTGACAATTCAAGTGCCATTAATATCTCAAAGAATACAATGATGCACTCCAAAACCAAGCATATATAAATCAAGTGTCACTTCATTAGAGAAAAGGTTGCAGATAAGGAAGTCAACATGGAGTATGTTCCTACCAAGGAACAAGTGGTTGATATATTTACAAACCCTATTCCTACAAAACAATTTGAATACTTGAGGCAGAAGCTAGGAGTAGTTTCTCCCACCACATATCACTAAACATTAGTGATATGGCATATATCTAAGGGGGGCTTCATTGACAATTTATTTAACCCTAGTTAAGGATAGTGTGATCAAGTCATGTAAAATCTTGTTTTATAATTCTAATGATTGATGGTTGCATAGTTTGTCAAAATTGGAGCATTTCCTCAGGGGGAGTGTAGCCTTTTCCATTAATGTCAAAGGGGGAAAAATGTGATGCAAAATAGAAGCTTGCTAAGAAGAGAAGAGATGTATGTCATAGGGGGAGTTTTTATGTTATAGTGTGAATAATCTAATTGGTGCAACACTTTAGTGGTACTTGGTTGAGCAATTAGAGTTTTTCCATCAATTCCAAAGGGGGAGATTGTTGGCATATAGTTGTCATTGATGTAAAAAGGGGAAATCTAGCAAAGGAGATCCTTGGAATAATGACAAATGATGAGTATGAGAGTAGTGGATCTGATGGCAGATTCAAATTGGGTTTCTTGAGAGCTTTCTAGAAAGGTATTGTGTAGGTCCAAAAAGTGAAGGATGCACCCAGAAATGTTTTATTTCTACTCTCAGGTGTTAGGGTTTATCAATTAAATCATAAGGATACTTGTAGCTATGGCATTCAAAACAAGTTTCTATTTTGGTGTTGACCTAGTATCGACAGTTGTCAGTTGCATTAGCTGCAACTTATGTCTTTATAGTCATGAGGGTGACCAACCCCTTTTCCTAGTGCTTTAATGTTATACATCCCCTTCAAATTAGCGTGACAGTACATGGTCAGTGAGAGAATGAAAGATGTCTCTTTGATGGGCCGATGATCATTTTATCAGTGAGACATTGATTTACTAGCATGAGTTTGGGAGAATTATCTTTGATGGAGCGATAAGGAGTGTGGAAGTGCTATCATCGAGACTAGATGGCATTGGTGAGAATTTTGGCTGTCTCTCTGATATGGTGATGAGAAGGTAGCACTCCATATTGAACCCAGTCATAATGAGATGGGTGACAGTGATGATGAAGATAACACATGGCATGACGAGATTGGATAAATGGTAATCCACATCCTTGGTGTGGATTATGATACAATGTTGTGGCAATGAGGTGGATAGGTGACATCACAAATGGCATTCATCGGCATGACTGATGGTCATCATTGAGACCTGTTCAGATGTCTCTTTGATAATCCAATGACCTTCCCATTGGTGAGAAAAAGTGGTGTTGGTAGAAATTTGAAGGATGTGTCCCCGACAACCCAATGACCTACCCATCGATAAGATAATATGGTATCACCAAGACTATGGAGCTAGCCCCAATGATAGGGTGATAGGAGAATGGATGTTGAGTATGGGACCCAGTGAGGTGGACATGGAAGTGAGACCTGATAAGATGATAATTCTATTCAATCATGAAGTGAATGATAGCATGAAATGTGGTAGGAAGCGATAGTGGATGGTGACATGCAGTGACACGATGGCGTAGGGACCACTTATCTACAATAGCGAATGGTATCAGTGTGATAGCCTTATATCTATGAGAGTGGAGTAGATGTCTCATCAATAACCCCATGGCTATCTCAATGGTGTGACTTTGATGTATCAGTGGGAGTCTAAATGATGTCCCTCAGATGGAGTGATAAGGCGAGAAGCCAGTTGGATCTAATTGCAACAAAGGCTGACAGGTGGTGAAGACTGATGGCTAGGTGTGCAAATTTTCATCATTGTTGTGAATTAGGTGGTGATGACATAGAATACAGATGGAAAGTGGTCCAAAGTACTCGAAGGCAGTTCTTATTGATGAGAACGATGGATGTCGGTAGGATTGTGGTATGTGTCTCTACAACAGAGTGATATGATAGATCAACGATGAAGATTTCAATGACTACTTATCTGATGGTCAATATTTTAAGACATGATAGTGAACAACGATCATAAGACCATGGAGCGAGAGAGAAGATCGACAGTTAGAATTCAAAAGTAGAGATATGCAATGGCTCAACAGTGTGAACAAGGATTTCAATCTAATAATTGACATAGGAATGGAATTAAATCATTCAGCTACTCCAACAAATAATTAAGAGAGGTGATCTGATCTACAGATCGACGACACAGAGAGTCATGTTGATCATGATAAAATTTGATCAAATGGATAGGAGAATGTATTGAATGCATACCAAATTCTAGGGTTTGATAGAGAGGTATTTTGGGAAAATTCTCTTAAGTTGAATTTAATGTTGTATTGCTCGATGCAAGGTATGGAAATATTTGGTAAATCCTATAAGATGTCTTAATGATGAGCTAGAAAGTGGTGTGTGGCTCAATGTAGAGGAAAATTGTTGAAGAAGGTACCAAGTGAAAAAACCTAATAGATATTTTGTTATGTAAGAGCTAAAAGGAAACAAAATTGAAGAACTATAATGAGTGAGAGAAAAAGTGTGAAGACAAGGTGTCTACAAGTTGAAGCAGATAACTATAACAAAAAGTAAAAATATGAAAATACATGAAGTTGGTTATAGTGGAGTAAGAGAGAACATAGAGAGGGAGGTTATGTACTGAATTGATGCATTGTAGATTATTTAGAACCATTTTACACATAGTTGATTATAGAACTTTGTAAGAGGTTGTAGCCTCCATTTGCACTAAGTTGTAGCTCAGATCAAGGTGTTCTAGCACCCTTGAACTTTTTGCTTCTAAAATAGGGAGTTGAAGCTTCCTTGGGGTTGTAGCACTTAAAACTTGTAACTGAACTTTGATGCTTGTGAGGTTGGATTAGGACGGTAGATCCTAGTAGCATTTCTCACAGTGTTTTTTCCCACCTTGGGTTTTCCATGAATATTTGGTGTTATGTGTTGATCTCTCTTGTGCTTGTGGTTATTATATTTGTTCATGTTTTAATCTGCACATTTGAGTTTAAGGTTGAATTTTCAAAAAGATTGAGTAAAAGTTTTAATATCTAATGATTCACCCCCTCTCAGTAGATCATTGTGTTCTAGAAAATATAGACAAATAATCAACAATTTTTAGTTCTTTATGATATCAAGGATATAATCTAAATGGTTGAGTATGTGTTCCAAAATTTTGAGAAGGTTGTGGAGAGATTAAAGGGGGACAGACTAATTCAAGAAAAAGGAAAATTTGTGGTAGGCGAGGAGCAAGACAAGGGAAAGGCCCTTGTGATGTAGGAAAGACCTGCCTATCAACCTCCAAAGAAAATAACGATGTTTACAAGGAGGAAATACAAGGTGAAGGAGAAGCAAAAAATAACCACCCCTATCTAATTAGAAGGGTCAAGAGTCCCTTCACCAACCCGTGAATTTCCACCCTTGTGCCCTCCAAAATCTATTGCTCCAAAAATTATTGAACTTGATTCACCACCAAGGGTATCATCACCACTAAGGCAGCCACCTCCTAAGAAATAAAATGTATAGTCAAGTGGCCTCGTGGATTATCTAGAAGATTCTAAGGATGAGAAACTTGTTACTAAAGAGGAAATATAGTAGGGTATTTGGTGTATGGTAACCTCCAAGGTTTGCTTGCACCTAATCAACAAGAAGACATTACCCTACCTTCACCATGAACCTAACTATCTTCTAGGCTCTATTCTGATTTGGTTCACCTACTGAACCCTACTATAACTCTGTTCAAAGAGTCTCCACTTTGTGCTTGAGATATTGATTTCATACTTTCCATATCCAAATGGAACCATCTTGCTTGGTGTTCAACTTTCAATCTACCCGATTTCATGAATTTGCCTTTTTAAGGGGCTAATCCTTGTAGCCCTTACTAGTCCCTTTTCTGCCCTTTTCTCACAAATTTGTCACACAACCTATCCAAAAAAATACACTTTCAGACACTCTTTTCATGGTTTTAAATCTTACTCTTGGTTTCAGGCTACTAACTGTTCCACACAGGTGATTCCCATACCTTTGGAGAGGAGGGCTAATTATCCTAATATCTAGGGTTTCACTGGTCTTTGAATCACAATTAACTCCAATGCATTGAGGGAAGTCTCAAACCTTTTGGAGTATGAAGGCCTCACCTCACCCCACCTGGTACTGTATGGATTCTATACAGTTATCTATTCCCCTACCTATTCTCTTATCCTTTCTCTACCCAAACTCCTAACCGGGCATCTAATACTCGCCTAGGGTTTGGTCTTGTCAAACATAGCTTGGATCCTTGTGTTTCCCAATGCTAATTATTTACAAATTACTGGCTCCCACTCTATATTCCACCAACCTCAGGAGATTCCCGTGATCAGGGTTTATGAGGGAGCCATGGAAAGATTTGCTGCTCAAAACAACTGTTATATCCCCTAAACTCTAATCTATAGACCCAAAACAATAACCCTGCTCTAAGCTATTTAAATACCTGATAAAATATGCTCCAACCTATGCTAAGAACAAAAATGCAATCACAACACAGTATATACAAAGTCTTTTATATTACTATTTCAAAAACACACGGGTTTTCAAGCAAAAACACAAAAAATTCCAAAAATCTGCTCACTGCTTTTTATCTTCACACCAAAAACTTTTTTTACAATACTAACTACCTACTTTCTATGAGCCACACATTTACATGGATCTCTTTTCCTTCATTCAAGGAGATTAGATCGACCCCATACCCCTGATTTCAAGGAAAACCAAAACCACAAGTTTGCATGCACTACACAATTGTTATCATGCAACTTTTGCAAGATTCTTGCAACTCCTTCCATACTCCTGCATTTTAGGATCATTATCTCCTTGATCTCAAGCCAAAATATATCTAACTGTCCCATGGCATCTTCCAACAATGAGGATGTTGTGGTTACACATTTAAAGTTCATCCTTCCAACACACACTATCCAAAACTAAATAAAGCCAGATATTTAAAAGATGACTAAACTAGGATGACATTTATGCTAATGATTAATTCAACACACCCACTCCAGACCTTCTAAGGTCCAAATCACACATACACACATTTTTGACTTGGCTAAAGTCAGTACAAGCCAAAATTGTGCAAACCAAATTGGGGTTTGGCTTAGGTGCTCCTGCACCATCCTCCTCAAAACAGAAAACTCAATCCACCCTTGGATTGGGAAAATTGAGACCAATCCCCAACTTCTTAAATTATGCCTCCTTGATCCATACTGCATCAACTTCAGGTTGTCCTTGCCTTTGGATGAGGTGTTCTTTATATTCCTTGGTCTTGGTTCTCTTGTAAACTCTAGTGTCCAGTACCTTATCAGCTTGCTTGACTGCAGTGGAGGGCAGTTTGAGTTCTTCTACATCTTGACTAACTTCATGGATAGTCTGATCCAAGTTTAATGGTGGTCCTTTGTAATGTACAAGGTCTGCAACATTGAAAATAGGGGACAGTCCACTGTCATCTGGCAATTGCACTTTGAATGCATTACTACCATACTTCTCCAAGATAGGACAGGGACCTATCCTCTTCATTTGTAGCTTATGAGGAACTCCCTTCTGCAATCTAGCCTTGTTCAAATGCACCATCACTAGGTCACCAACATTAAACTGAACCTCTTTCCTATGCTCATCCACTTTGGTTTTATATTTCATGGTATTCTCTGCCAAGGTTTTTCTGACTACCTCATGAATTTCCTACATTGCACAAGCAAAATCATTTGCATATCCACTTCCCTTGACTCCATCCTTCAACTCTCTCAGCTCATAAACACCTCTGGGATGTAAACCATAAACAATTTCAAAGGGACTCTTCCCTATTGACCTATTGACAGTATCATTATAGGCATATTCAGCCTGCCCAATAATCTAATCCCATTGTTGACCATACTCCTTGGTCAAGCATCTTAAAAGGTTTCCAAGTGTCCTATTCACAACTTCGGTCTGACCATCAATTTGGGGATGGTATGCAGATCTAAAGGATAGATTGGTGCCCATTCTTTGCCAAAGAGTCTTCCAAAAGTGACTCATAAACTTAGTATCCCTATCTGATACAATGTTGATTGGTAAGCCATGAATCCTGACTATCTCCTTAAAGAAAAGAGAGGCTATTTGACTGGCATCATTGGTTGTTTTGCAGGGTATAAAGTGAGCCATTTTGTTGAATCTGTCAACAACAACATAAACACTGTCCATACCTTGCCTTGTCTTGGGTAAACCAACTACAAAGTCCATGCTTAAGCATTCCCATGGCCTAGAAGGGATAAGCAGTGGCTGGTATAGGCTTGCATTTGAAGAAGTGCCTTTGGCCTCTTGACACACCACACAACTTTCCACATATTTCCTAACATCTAGGTTCATCTTTGGCCAAAAATAAAACCTTTGGACAAGCTCTTGAGTTTTGGTGATCCCAAAATGAACACTCAATGCACCATTATGCTTCTCTTGTATTAAATTTTCCCTAATAGAACCTCTAGGAACAAAAAGCTGATTCCCTTTAAAAAATAAATCACTTTGCAAGGTATATTCAGCATACTTGCTATGGAAATGGTTCTTATACTCAAGACATACCTTATAAATTTCTGCAAATTCTTCATCATCTGCATATAGATCTTTGAAGTGATCTATTCCCATGCTCTTCAACTGAATTTCTTGAATTGTGAGAACTCTTCTGCTCAATGCATCAGCAACTTTGTTGAGAGCTCCTTTCTTGTGTTTGATATTGAAGGTGTAAGCTTGCAAGTACTCCACCCACTTCATGTGTCTGTGACTCAACTTCTCTTGTGAATTCAGAAAACTGAGTGCTTGATTGTCTGAGTACACAATGAATTCTTTGGGAAGCAAGTAATGCCTCCACTTCCTTAGTGCTTGGACCAATGCATACATCTCAATGTCATAAGAAGAGTACTTCATCTTGGCTTCACTTAACTTCTCTGAATGAAAAGCCACTGGTCTGCCCTCTTGGCTGAGAGTAGCTCCAATTGCTACATTGCTTGCATCACATTCAATGGTGAATAGCTTCTCAAAGCTTGGAAACACAAAAACAAGTTGGGTAGCTATCTTTTCCTTCAGCAACTCAAAACTCTTATTAGCTTGCTCATTCCACACAAACTTAGTTTTCATTCCTCCTTTAATGGTATCCAACATAGGAGCACAAATTGCACTAAACTGTCTTATGAACTTTCTATAATACTAAGCAAGACCATGGAAGCTTCTTACCTCTGTTGCTGTCTTTGGAGTAGGACAATTGAGAATGGCTTCTACCTTGTTGTTGTCCATCTTCAAGTTGCCATGTGATAGCACAAATCCAAGGTATCCTAGCTCTGTTTTGATGAACTCACACTTTTCTAGATTGATCATCAGCTTCTCCTCCTGCAGCTTCTTGAAAATCAACTCAACATGATGGAGGTGCTCTTCTCTTGTTCTTCTATAGATTAGTATATCATCAAGATACACTACTACAAACTTGCCAATGTAGTCTTGGAGAATTTCATTCATGAGTCTCATGAATGTGGAGGGGGCATTAGATAAGCCAAATGGCATTACTAGCCACTCATAAAGACCCTCATTGGTTTTGAAGGCTGTTTTCCACTCATCACCCTCATGTATCCTAATTTGATGATAGCCACTCTTTAAATCTATCTTGGTATAGTACCTAGCTTTACCTAGACAATCCATGAGATCTTCAATTCTAGGGATAGGGAACCTCTACCTGATGGTTATCTTGTTGATTGCTCTAGAATCAGTACAAAGCCTCCATTCTCCTCCTTTCTTAGGTGCTAAGGTAGTGGGTACTGCACAAGGACTAATGCTTTTCCTAATAAGACATTGGTCAAGTAGTTCTTGAATCTGCCTAGCTATTTCCTCATTTTTCTGAGGTGTCATCTTGCAGGCTACTTTGTTTGGAAGGGTAGCTCCTGGTATCAAGTCTATCCTATGACTTATGGCTCTTTTAGGAGGTAAGGTTGCTGGTTTACCACTAATTACAATGCTTTCATAGGTCTGCAACAAGTCATGAATCTCCTTGGGTAACTCTTGCTTTTCAGTTGCCTTCTCTTTGCTTACTTCTCTTGGCTTGATCATTACTACATAGCCAACTCCTTCTCCTTCTTCTAAAGCTTTTAAGAACTCTTTGTAACTAGCTATTAGCAGCTTAGAACCTACTGTCTACACCTCAGTATCTTTTAACAAAGATTGAATCTTGTAGGTTACTTTGTCCTTCTTGAAGGTATATGAATTCTTAGCTCCATCATGCACAGCTTGACGGTCAAACTACCATGGCCTACCTAGGAGCAACTGGCATGCATCCATAGGTAATACATCACACAATACCTTGTCTTTGTACTTGCCAATTGAGAACTCCACCCATGCTTGTTCATTCACTAAGACATGCTGACCCTTATTGAGCCATGTAACCTTGTAAGGACTATTGTGAGGTATCCTTGTCAATTTCAGTTTGCTGACTACCTCCTCTGACACAATATTGTCAGTTGAACCTGAGTCTATGATGACCTTACACACTTTCCCCATCATCTTGCATTTTATCCTAAACAAGGACCTTCTTTGGCTTGGCTCTTCTTTGACTGGTTCTTTGATCAAAGTCCTCCTCATCATGAGATTCTCACCTTCCTCTGAGTTCAATGGTACTTCAAGTTGTTTATTTACTGCAGTAATCTCATCTTGAATCAGATTGGTTCTCCTATCTCCTCCATGAGAAGTGCTACCTTTCTCTGGACATCTATAGGCTGGGTGTCCCAATTGGTTGCAATGATAGCATTTCATGTTGGTGAAGTAGCTGCCTCTTCCTTGTCCACCACTTCTTCCTCTGGAGCTGAAACCTCTTCCTCTACCACCTCTACTAGAGCTTCCTTCTTGCTGTTTAGAAAATATGACTTCTCCTTGGGCTCTTGATTCTGAGCTTCTTCCACTATAGCTTCCTCTTTGTCCTCTGCTGTCTTTCCCTTTACCTCTGCTTTTGGGATTTTGTTCCTGTTTCTTTTTGCCTTTCTCCTCTATTTTCAGAGCCATTTGATAGCATTGGCAAACTGTTTTGAAGTTTACTAAGCTCATGTCCTCTTGAATAGACCACTTGAGCCCATTCAAATACCTTGCCAACTTGATACTCTCTTCTTCAACCACTTTTGATCTAAGGCACAATTTTTGAAACTCCTCAGTATATGTTTGGACATCCATATCTTTTTTCCTCAGATTGTGTCTTCTCCTGTGTAACTGGACTTCATAATCATCAGGGAGATAAGTCTGCCTTATCTTAGTCACCATTCCTCTCCATGAAATTATGGGACCTTTGCCTTCTTTCTCTCTTTCTGATTGTACAAACTTCCACCATGTGAGAGTTGCTCCTCTCAACCTTGACTTGGCCACCTTCACCTTTTGGGCCTCTGTTATGCCATCACACTCAAAGTGATTCTCAATGCTCTCAATCCAGTCTACAACTGAATCAGGGTCCATTTGTCCACTGAAAAGTGGCACACCCTCCATTGCTTTACCACTCAAGGCCTGCAATGCCTTCAAGAATGGTTCCTCTGCAAGAACAGGATCAGGCTTTGGAGCTTCCTCCTCCAAATCCTCTTCTTTTTCCTTGGCTTCCTGTTCCTCTTTCTTCTTAATCTTGTCCTTCACATTATCTGTTGTTTCTTGGACTTCATCTAGGAGTTTCTCCATCTGAGATATCCTTTCTTTGAGCAACCGGTTATCTTCCTCTTGCTCTACTACCTTCTTTGCTAGCTCTGCATTTGTCACCATGGCTTCTTCCTCTGGTGTATTCTCTCCTACTGACTCAGTGGATTGGCTCATTAATCACAAGCCTTGAATCTAACCTAGCTCTGATACCAATATGGTGTATGGTAACCTCCAAGGTTTGCTTGCACCTAATCAACAAGAAGACATTACCCTGCCTTCACCATGAACCTAACTATCTTCTAGGCTCTGTTCTGATCTGGTTCACCAACTGAACCCTGTTATAACTCTGTTCAAAGAGTCTCCACTTTGTGCTTTAACCTCAGAGGACCCAACACCTTCTTGCACTTGCAATCTTTGTCACTACACCTAGAAGAGTCTAGATGCCAACTTCATCAATTTGTTAGAACTGCCTATAGGGGAGCTTGAGATATTGATTTCATACTTTCCATATCCAAATGGAACCATCTTGCTTGGTGTTCAACTTTCAATCTACCCGATTTCATGAATTTTCCTTTTTAAGGGGCTAACCCTTGTAGCCATTACCAGTCCCTTTTATGCCCTTTTCTCACAAATTTGTCACACAACCTATCCAAAAAAATACACTTTCAGACACCCTTTTCATGGTTTTAATCTTACTCTTCGTTTCAGGCTACTAACTATTCCATACAGGTGATTCCCATACCTTTGGAGAGGAGGGCTAATTATCCTAATATCTAGGGTTTCACTAGTCTTTGAATCACAATTAACTCCAATGCATTGAGGGAAGTCTCAAACCTTTTGGAGTATGAAGGCCTCACCTCACCCCACCTGGTACTGTATGGATTTCGTACAGTTATCTATTCCCCTACCTATTCTCTTATCTTTTCTCTACCCAAACTCCTAACCGGGCATCTAATACTCGCCTAGGGTTTGGTCTTGTCAAACATAGCTTGGCTCCTTGTGTTTCCTAGTGCTAAGTATTTACAAATTACTAGCTCCCACTCCATATTCCACTAACCTCAGGAGATTCCCGTGATCAGGGTTTATGAGGGAGCCATGGAAAGATTTGCTGCTCAAAACAGCTGTTATATCCCCTAAACTCTAATCTATAGACCCAAAACAATAACCCTGCTCTAAGCTATTTAAATACCTGATAAAATATGCTCCAACCTATGCTAAGAACACAAATGCAATCACAACATAGTATATACAAAGACTTTTATATTACTGTCTCATAAACACATGGGTTTTCAAGCAAAAACACAGAAAATTCCAGAAATCTGCTCACTGCTTTTTATCTTCGCATGAAAAACTTTTTTTACAATACTAACTGCCTACTTTCTACGAGCCACACATTTACATGGATCTCTTTTCCTTCATTCAAGGAGATTAGATCGACCCCATACCCCTGATTTCAAGGAAAACCAAAAAAAAAAATTTTGCATGCACTACACAATTGGGTATGTGCAGGATCATGATGGGCCAAAAAGTGGCGATATGATGGGTTTTTGTAGGGTATGTGGCTGATGACCTTATTTTTACCCAAAATTGATGAAACGAAAGGGTTTTAAAGGGAGATTCTCAGCTTTCCACCAATATAAATTATGCTTTACTTTGAATTTAATAAATAATTATTATTTATTTTCTATTTGAATTACAACTAAAGTCAGTTGATAGGTGATTGAAAAACATCTATAGCTTTCAAGCGGTATCACATTTTTGAATCCAAATATCGTCACATTCTATGCTTTGTATACTATAGGATTAAAAAAAAGGAAATGAATTTCATGAAGTTTTGACCAAGTTAAGGTGGTTAGACATGTTTTTTTAATTTTTTAAAAGTTGTAATAAAAAATTCAAAATTAATTATTTACTTGAAAAAAAATTACAAAAAAATATGCATCACATTGGGATATGAGTCCTCTACTTATATCTAAAATATTATAAAAAATATTATCATTTTATTGTGGTTAGGGTGGTCAGATAGACACCTATTTCTTATTTTTTCCCTAAAATTTAAGTACTACTGCATTGAAATTTCAAATTTTCACCAAATAGATTTTTATTTTTTAAATAAACCTAGTAGTTTAGAAACTACATTAAATTTTCTACAAATTCTATTCTTACATATTTTTGAAATAATATAGATAATTTATTCAAATTTTTACGTCAAGTTGCCTAACTCTGATTTTGCTAAAAATTTTGCCACTTAAGGGCCTATTTTTTCCATGATGATCCTGCACATACCCAATTGTTATCATGCAACTTTTGCAAGATTCTTGCAACTCCTTCCATCCTCCTGCATTTTAGGATCATTATCTCCTTGATCTTGAGCCAACATCTCTTTAACTGTCCCATGGCATTTTCCAACAACGAGGATGTTGTGGTTACACATTTAAAGTTCATCCTTCCAACACACACTGTCCAAAACTAAATAAAGCCAGAAATTTAAAACATGACTAAAATAGGATGACATTTATGCTAATGATTAATTCGACACACCCACTCCAGACCTTCTAAGGTTCAAATCACACATACACACATTTCTGACTTGGCTAAAGTCAGTACAAGCCAAAATTGTGCAAACCAAATTGGGGTTTGGCTTAGGTGCTCCTGCACCAGTATTCCTTCCACCCCTAGGGAGATAGTACCACAAGAAATGGCCCTTAGATTGAGCAAGGTGGACTTAATTGGTATGAATAATGCAAATGATGTCAAGGAAGAGGCATGTAAACAATTTATGGATGATGACTCATTTGTCAAATCACCTGCTTTCATGGAATTTGCATGGAGAGAAAAGAGGGAAGAATATGTTAATAACATTGCCAAGAATAGGAGCTTGAAGCCACAATTACTAGATAAGGTCATTCAAGCTCAGGTTAGGAAATAAATGAGGGAAAATTTTCAAAGTATTACAACCCAGGAAGGAAGAGAATTAGTGACGAATAGTGGTCTCCTTTTGTTGCTAGAGTGGGATCTCACTTCTGCTATAGCTTTTGATATAGTAAGGAGGCATGATGGGCCACTTTATAAATTGAGGAGGAAACAAAAATTGCTTTACAAGGGCCTACATTCAGTGAGTAGTGGTACATACTTGCAATTTCCGCCCTTGCCCCAATTACAAAGAATCCTCTAGTTGTTGAGCCAGTTGTAGAAAGTAGTGGAGGGTTGGTCATTAAGAGTGTATCAAAAACCCTTGTACTTGAAGCAACCACTATGTTTGTAAGTGTCACTCAGTTCACAAAGGAAATGGTGGGGTCTGTGACTACAGAGAAGGAAAAATTCAAAAAAATGTATAATGTATTGTTGATTGAATACAACAAGGTTCAACAAAAGATTTCATTGTTGAAAGAGTAGATGTAGAATATGCAGATGAATACACCAATGTAAGCTGACTTTTCTTCCCCTCCACCTCAAGAGCAAGTACAATATCACCCTGTTCCTCTCCCAAAAGTTTCATGGGAAATTGTGTCATATAATTTTGGGAATGTGCCAATATCAGTTAAGGGACTAAGTACATCAGGTACACCTCAAGCAGAGGAGGTCAGTATGGAAGATCTGATTAAAAAGAAAAAGAACTATGAGGAGAGGAATCAACAGGAGGATGAATTAATCCATTTAAGCAACCTCAAGATTGTGACAACAATACTTGAGCATCTAAACAAGGGAATTGACAAAAGATTGATTAGTATCCATGCTAATTACTATTCCATGTTTGATGTGGTAAAAAACTTTGATAGGGACAAGGAAGTGGCTATCCCACTAATGGAAAATGGATTCCCAAACTCTAGGATTTAAGGCTTATGGTAGTTGGATCTAAACATGATATAAATAAGCCACTCAATATTCAACCTACTCTCAAACTTGTGAGTGGAATACATGAATTCCAATGGAAAATTGAACCATTAGAGGGAAAGATTAGAGAGCTCATGAGGAATTTGATGAGTTGAATTTTTGTTTTCTCTAAGACATTTTAAGTGAAAATGATGAAGTCAAACCCTTGCAAGAGTTAAAAGTTCAAGCAAGTAAACTAATTGCTACTTAGGTAGAATTGATTTGTGAGGCAGATGACATGGAGATATTGAAGATAAGCATGGACATGCTCACCCATGCAATGATCTTTCTTGAGGAGTTTGACAAGGAGGCTAACCAGGTAATAGTCAAGTACGCTCCATATAGGCTAAAAGTTGAAAAAGTTATTGAGTTTTATTGGCCATCAAAGGAAGCTATTAAACGTTGTAAGGGTGCATATCTTGATGTCTTGGATGAGTAGGTTGCTGCTATGGTGAGGTGATGATTATAATTTTGGTTATAGTTTTGCAACAATTAAGTTTTAATGAGGAGAAGTGCAATGCATGGCTTGGAATTAGTATATATTAGGCCTTGGATATTGATGGCACCTTCAAAATTTTCAAATTTTGAGTGCCCATAATGAAAAAAGTTGATTTGCACACTCAAAAGTGCACCTAAAAAATCTGCCCAAGTGACCTACTTTGGAAGGTCATAAATTTTAGCCAGTTGATTTTCATGTCAAGTCCTTTTGTGGGTGTATTCATTCTACATATGTGAACATGTATGCTATATTTCAGCCCCCTATGATGAGTTTTGATAAGGTTATGAAGTGCAAAGCTGGAGTGTTTTGGGACTATTTTATTGTTTGCAAGTTCTCTAGCCTACAAAGTGGCCTCCTATTGAGATTGATATTTCATAGCTGGATGATCATCATAAAAAATGGATTGGTTCTTTGCATTCCCCTAACATTAATATGATCCCTCATCCGGTTTTAGAGCCACAGGATGAAGTTTGATATTTTTACCAGGTCAAATACAAATAAAGTTTGTTTTGTTTTTACATCTACATTTCCAAAATGTTTCAAGGTAGTCAAGTTTGACCTTTGATATCTTCTAACATGGATTGAAGGAAATCCCTCTTGCACAAATTCTCTATGGACCTAAATGATCTAATGTTTCCAATGGTAGCTTCCCAAGAGGTGATTTGATATTTTTTCAAGGAAGTGACTTGGTGAGCCCTAAACGGTTTTGGACAGGTGCAGTTGCAGAAAAGTCTAAGTGAGCCACTTTGGCATTGAATATCCTATACCTCGAGATGAATTTTTCCAATCCACTTGTTGTACTGAATTCTTGGGTCAATTTTTTGCATGCATATGCATTTTCATGGCTACATGAGGTTGTTTTATTAGTTTTCCACAACGATTCTAGAGCCCACATGGCTAGTTTTGATCACTATGCAAGTGTGCTAGAAAGAAAATTTCAATGACTAACCACTTCAATTTTTCATGCTAGGAGAATTCAAAGGTAGCCTCAGATCAATTTAAGATAGAAATTTGTTTCAAAACGATTTTTTTTTAGTCGGGCCCACATGGGGACTTGGCATGCTTTATACAATTATGAAGTTTCAAAGATGATGCTTCTAAGTATAAGCCTCAAGAGAAAATAGTAACAAATAAATGTGTAATCAAAGATCGAAATCTGAGACAAGAACATGCAATCCAGCTCCAAGTCATTCCATCAAAGGAAAAACCAGATGAAATTCAGGATAAATCAATCGAGTTACATGCCACTAGTGATGCTTGTGGAAACTATATAGAAAGCTCTTGTTTAGTTACAAGAAGGTGCACTAGCTTTTTGAAGTACAATAAGGATTTAGATTATTTTCCTTTTCAACAACCAATTAATTTCCATCCTACTACATCCCAACTCATTGATCACAACATACAGATAAAGATGACAAGTCCAATTTTGACAAGTATAAAGACTTATTTAGCAACTTTAGTGGTTAAAAAACATCAAAGAAGGATAATGTCTTCAATGTCTTCTGAAGGGGGAAAATTGAGAAAAAATAATTTCATCAATAGTAATCTAAATTGGATGAATAAAATCTGCAAGAAGGATGTTTTGAAAACAAATATTGTTTACCTTTTCTTGTTAATGCTCCAAAAGATGCAAGGGTTTGGTCTTGCCAGGAAGGGAAGTGGTGTGTGCAAGTCTCAAATGTCGGCATATTTATCATTTGGTTTGTGCCAAATAATTAAAGGGAATTCATTAGAAAAAAGGAAGAGAGTTTAGATGCCTGCATCATCAGTGCATGGTTTGTTGTGTAGCAATTTCAAATAATTTAGGTGTGACTCTTTTGTTGGAGAAGAACTAGAAGGAAATCCATCTTTGAAGGAGCTTCATACTACTTGAAGTTTGGTCCTCTATGAAGAGAGGTGGTGACTCTATCTAAAGAACCTGCTAAGCTCTGAAGAGAGTTCAATATCTGCAAAATTTTCAGTCATGAAGAAAGGTTAGAAATTGCTAAAAGTTTCCAGGTGTTCTCATAAATTTAAAAAAACTATTATTATGTTTGAAAGAATTTTATTAGAAGTCTTCAAGTTTTGAAAAAATTTGGTTCCCTATTAGGTGAAATAGCTCTAAGAAAGAGAAAGGAGAGTAATGTATGCAATTTGCATACTTTTGTGATAAAAGTTGTAATTAGCATTATGTATAAGTATGCTTGTTTTTCTTAGAGCTACTCATGGTGAATTGACCTTAAACATAGTTGAAACTAGATGTCATACTTTGTAAAGGGTTTAAGGTCATATGTTGTATAAGGAAGCTAGGAACTATGTGCATAATAGTTTTTTTACTATGAATTTTTTTGAAAAGGAATATCAAAGTTCATCAAGATAAGCATTCTTGTATGGTTCCTAGTGCAACAATGGTTTGTGATCAACTCCAGCTAGGTTTTCAAAAAAAAAATAACATTGAAAGACATAGACCCATACATTTCAATGGAATTAATGGTTACCAAAATGTTCTTCCATCTCACATCATAAATAAGCTACAAAAATTTAGTGGTACAAACAGTGAGTCGGCTAATAAGCATCTGCAAGAATTCAATAATCTAATGGATGATTATGAGGTTGACCCTGAGGATGTAATCTTGACATTATTTGTTTAGTCCTTGAAAGGAGATGAAAGAGATTGGTTCTCTTATTTACCAACATGCTCTATCTATTCTTGGGTAGAGTTCAAAGCAGTCTTCATGTAGCAATTTGGTTAAAGAATCAATGTTAGTTTTGCGCTCAATAAATTTATGAGCACTGAGAAAGAAGAGAACGAGTTGGTTCCAACATTTAATTGAAGATTTGATAAAACATTAATGGATATTCCTGAGGTTTTGAGACTACGTGATGTAGTGTGTTCATTGTTTATTTGGGAGCTTTTGATAATAAGATAAGCTATCTGTTGATAGATAAGGATCCTAAAACCTTGCATCAAGCCTATGATATAGCCATGAACATTGAAAACAACCAAAAATATGGAAAGCACAAGGTTCATTTTTCTACAAGTGTTTGTTGCCCTAAGACACCAAATGTTGATGAAAGGTGTAATTTAAAATTTGAAAATGAATTTCAAAGCACTTACACCCCTATTCTTTCAACTTTCACATCATCCCATAATGTTGCTCACATAGAGCCCCAAACAAATTTTCAAGAAGCTAAATACATTTGTGATCCTATGGTCTTTATTGAAGTGCTCTCTTGCATAAGGAAACATAAAGGATAATAGTCATATGATCTCTATGAAAGATTTATGGATACTCTTCCTACAATTCTTGAGTGTCACAAACATAAAAATTAATTATGCATTGATTTATTTTATGAATATTATGAATTAGGTTTGATTGCTTTGCCAAACGAGTTGAAGCATGTTAGGCTTGACCAAGTGTGTGAATGCATTTATTTTTTTGAAAAGATTAGAGATGATCATCAAAAGGCTATTATGTTTTCAATCTATAATGATAATGATTTTGTTTCTCCATATGAATCAAGTAGTGAGATATCACATGAAGAAGAAGAGAGTAGAAGAAAATTTGAAAATGTATACCTCAGTGAAGCATGTGATATCAATGGCATGTTCATTGGTTATGTACATAATAATTATAGTTATCATTTCTCAAATGCATGGTCTAGAGAATACAAGGAGGTATTTTAAGTTATCCCTTGTAGTTTTTCTAATCAAGGAAAAGAAATGGACTCAAGTAATCAACACGGTGAATCAAACCAAGTGATTGGTGATGTTGAAGTAGTATGTGAAAATAACCAATCTATAGAGAAGGAGCCTAAATATGTGTTTGATATCTTCCTAGGCTTCGATTGTTTTGAAGATTCCACTACCTATTCTCCAATGGAAGATGTAAGACTAAGCATTCAGTTTAAGTATTGATGATTCCTTTTGATGTAGTAATGATTATGGCATAGAGTATGGTCAAGTCTCTATTAATTGTGATTATGCTCATGAAGAAGAAATAGAATCCTTTGCTGCAAATTAGAAATATGCTGATAACAAAGGGAACACATGTTTGCTTGAGAAGGAACAACTTTCTTCCTATGAAGAGTTTTCAGAATGTGAGTTAAAGATGTTAACTATTGATGATGTGAATGAAATTGAAAATATATTTGTATGCTCTTCTACTGATTGTAATGATTTTCAATACAATGATGATATGGAATATTTATATCTTCATGTTAAGGAGGTAGAGGCTTTTATTATATCAATAAATGTAATGGAAAAGCCCTTATTTGATGAGTCTCCATCTTCACTAGAAATTAGAAATGATGATCCTTATTGGTGCAGAGATAATCCACTCTTTGTTGAGAACTTTGATGTTGCATCTAAAATAGGGTTATCATATAGCCTTAAGCAAACAAATAAAAATATTGATGAGCTCCTCAAGGGCATTGCTTTTGAATTTTTTACATGTGATACAAATGTTGTAGATAAGGTTGAATATAATGATTCCAACTGCTTTGAAGAGTATGAACACTTTCAATTTCTAGTTCAGTTGGGAGGTATTTTGATGGAGCATGACTATAAAATGAAGAGAAAGGAATGATATTGTTAGTATGAACATGTTTCATGTCATGAATATAACACATGTGTCATGTGATAATGAATATTTTTAGTTAGTTTCTAATTACAGATTGCAAATTCATAGAAATAATGGTGATAATGGCTATGCTAGTGATAGGGTTAGTCTATGAGCAGTTCATGGCAGTGTTTTCAGACTTGTCCTACTATGGACAGTAGATAATAGAATGTTTGATAGAGGTAAATATTGGTACTTCATTTTTGGAGGACTGGGGCCACCAAATGAAGTTGGAAAAATGAGTTCCAATGTAGTATAATGGATGAATTTTAAGTCACCCAATGGTTCTAGCACTTTGTCTCCTTTACCAGAGATCTAGAATCTCGCCATGCCCCTAAGGGGCATGCATCCCTAGTTGGAGCCACTCATGGAACCTTCAAAAAATTTAAATTTTGAGTGTTAATGAAGAAAAAAGTTCATTTTCTCACTCAAAAGAGCACCTGAAAAATCTTCCCAAGTGACCTACATTGGAAGGTCATAAATTGGAGCCAGATGATTTTTATCTCAAATATTTTTGTGGGAATATTCATTTGACATATGTGAACATGTATGTTAGATTTCAACTATTTGTGATGTGTTTTGATTAGGTTTTGAATCGCAAAACTGGAGTGTTCTGGGACTATTTTGTTGTTTGCAAGTTCTTAGGCCTATGAAGTGGCCTCCTGTTCAGATTCATATTTCACAGTTGGATGATCGTCATAATAAATGAATTGGTTCCTTGCATTACCCTCACATTCATATGCTCCCTAGTCTAGTTTCAGAGCTATAGGATCAAGTGTGATATTTTTACCAAGTCAAGAGCAAATGTATGTTTTGTTTTTACATCTACATTTCCATAATGTTTCAAGGGGTCAAGTTTCACCCTTTGTATCATGTGAAGAATGTGGATTGAAGGAAATCCATCTTGCACACATGCTCTATGGACCTAAATGATCTAATTTTTCCATTGGTTGCTTCCGAAGAGGTGATTTTATATTTTTTCAACAAGGTGACTTGGTGAGCCCTAATTGGTTTTGGATAGGTGCAGTTGTAGAAAAGTCTGAGTGAGCCACTTTGGCATTGAGTATCTTACACCTTGAGGATAATTTTTCCAAGCCACTTGTTGTACTAAGTTCTTGGTTCAAATTTTTGCATGCTTATAATTTTTCATGGCTCCACAAGGTTGTTTTATTTATTTTCAAAGGTGATTCCAGAGCCCACCTGGCTAGTTTTGATCATTGTGCAAGTGTGCTAGAAAGAAATTTTCAATGACTACCCACTTCAATTTATCATGCTAGGAGCATTCAGAGACAACCCAAAATCAATTCAAGATAGAAATTTGTTTCAAAGTAAAGAAAAAATAGCTGGGCCCAAATGGTGACGTGGCATGCTTTAAAGTTATGAATTTTCAAAGATGATGCTTTTGAGTATAAGCCTCCAGAGAAAATAGTAACAGATAAATGTCTAATCAAAGATTGAAATCTAAGACAAGAACAAGCAATCTAGGTTCAAGACATTCCATCAAAGGAAAAACAAGATGAAATTTAGGATCAATCAACTGAGTTACACACCACTAGTGATGCTTGTGGCAGCTATATAGAAAGCTCTTCTTTAGTTACAAGAAGGTGCACTAGCCTTTTGAAGTACAACAAGGATTTAGACGATTTTCCTTTTCAGCCACCAATTAATTGCCATCCTATTGCATCCCAACTCATTGATCACAACAGACAAATAAAGATAATAGTCCCAATTTTGAGAAGTAGAAAGACTTATTTAGCAACTTCAGTGGTCAAAAAAATCAAAGAAGGATAATGTCTTCAATGCCTTTCGAAGGGGGGAAAATTGAGAAAAAACTACTTTCATTAGCAGTAGGCTAAAAAGTATTAAAGGGGATTTTAGAGAATTATTTAAAGCATTGGATGAACAAAATGTGTAGGAAGGAAGTTTTGAAAATGAACATTCTTTACCTTTTCTTGTTAATGCTCCAAAAGATGCAAGGGTTTGGTCTTGCTAGGAAGGGAAGTGGTGTGTGCAAGTATCAACTGTTAGCATGCTTATCATTTGGTTTGTGCCAAAAAATTTAAGGGAATTCATTAAAAAAAATAGGAAAAGATTTCAGATGCCCCCATCATGAGTGCATGGTTTGTGGCACTGTGTGAGATGTCTCGTGGTTGTTCATTAGGATTACTGTCCATGACCAGAGGCGATGAAAATTTGAAGGGAGAGACCAAGGCTAGTGATTTGTTGGAGGCATCATGAAGATGAGAGTGTTGGAGCAAGGTACATACATCCATTAAAGCATAGAGGATAGAGGAATTTTGTAAGATTTCTTTGCACAGTGAGGGTGGAACTCAATGAACGTGGCCACACATCTTGGGATAGCTAGAAAACTATGTTGTAAAGTGTTGGAAAAGAATAGGAACTATTTGTGCTACATGGCACAACCATTATGCTCGATGGAAGATAATCAATTTGATGTTGCAAAGGAAATTTTTACAATGTTATTCGAAGTTGTTGGAGGAAACACCTTTATTCAGTTGGCTGACGTGTGAGAAAATTTGGTACAGTTTTACTTTGAGTGGGAACTATTTGCACTCGAATTGAAAATGTATCAAAATTGTTTGACAAAATTCTAGTTTTCTCTACACCCAATGCTTACTATATGCAACCCAAATGCAACATGAAGTTGAACAGTGGCCAGATTATGAATGAATATTTAAGAGCATATTTGGCAAGTCCTTAGATTTTATATGATGGATTTATTGGATGGTAGACTGGTCCATTGTTTGCTGAGAAGCATTTTCTTGAGCTGCTAAAGTCAATGATGAGCCAATAGAGTAAAAGTTTGGGAAAAGCATCCATCAATAGCAAGAAAACTTGGATGGACATGGAAACATCCTCACCCTTTCCTGCTAGCCCACAAGAGCCAGTGCTAATATCAACACGAGGGCATGGGGAAGTGGGGAATTGTGAAAAGAGGAGTATTTTCCCATGAACCCATGTGAATGAATGTTGTCATCATGGGAAAGCTGTGGATGCATGGGGTAGGTGGTGGTGGGTCCAAAAAAAGGTTTTAAAGGAAAAATATAAAAAACATTAAAATGTTTCCCAATGCTATAGTATTTAAAAGTGTTTTTTTTTTAAGTGGTAAGGTTTTTAAATATAAAGTGAATTATAGGGGGAGGCATGGGGAAGACTTATTTTTTCTTGGTAATATATTATTTTTAAAAAATTACCCTTTTAAAGGCTCTCAGTGAAAAATGCAAATATGGAGAAGGGCTTTCATGAGAGAGAAAAAAAAGAACTAATTTTCACACAAAAGCTTAAAAAATGGAACAGGAGGTGAAATATTTTGCAAGAAAAGATATTATTCAACTATGGAATGAAGAAGAATCATGACTCTTCAAGGTGGAGAATATTTTTTCTATTGCAGGGCAAGTGAATGCAAGAGGCGTGAATCAAAGGCAGATTGAAGATGTTTTAAAGTGTTGGAAGTAGTTATTAATCAAGGGAGCTGAAGATGCTAGATATCAACTACAGATGGATTTTAGGGCTTCTTCTACTTAAATATCTTTTCTTTCCTTCTCATCTGTATAGGTTCTAAAATTTTGAATTAGGAAGTAAGTTAGAATAGTGTTGAGTCTAAGTCATAAATGCAGTATGTAAATTGTAATAGCTAGGTTTTATGAGAAAATGTTAGCCAATTTGTGCAACAATATATTATTATAATGAAGTTGTCTCTAGATTTGTAAGCTTTTAATCATATGAATTCAATATATCAAGGATGTTTGAATTTTTCATTGCAACTTTCGTGTGTTTGTGTTGTTTGGCCATGGTTCTCTTTCAAGTAAAGAGTCAAATTAATTTGATCTGATAACTATGATTTACAATGAACAAGTGGGATTGGTAAGTAGAACTTTATGATAATATGAGTGGATTTGTTAATGTAAGGCATTATAATATTTTAAATCCATTGGTTGAACCTAGTTTTTTGTTAGGATCTCTGTTGCAGTTTTATACTTGACTTTGTGGCCCATGATTAGGAACTGACCTTTCACAAAGCCTAAGAAATTTTTAGAAACAATCTAAATCATTCAAATCTATTTAACTTCTATTATTCTCTTTTTCTTTCATGTTCAACTTATCTTTGTTCCCTGTATCTTCATGGTATTTGAAAGAGTATAGAGGCTAAACTAGAGAGAATTTTATCTGATAACCCTCTATGTGTTTGAGATGAAGATAGCTAAGTTATATTTTCTTAGCAATGTTCAATGTAAATGGGATTATGCTTGAATCTAGTAGAATATAAAATATGCACCACTCATATATCTAGGTATGTGCAGGATCATCATGGAAAAATAGGCCCTTAAGTGGCAAAAAATTCAAAAAAATTAGAGTTAGGCAACTTGACGTAAAAATTTGAATAAGTTAACTATATTATTTCAAAAATATGTAACAATATAATCTATAGAAAATTGAATGTAATTTCTAAACTACAAGGTTTATTTAAAAAAAATCTATTTGGTGAAAATTTGAAATTTCAATGCAATAGTACTTAAATTTCAAGGAAAACATAAGAAGTAGCCGTCTGTCTGACCACCCTAACCACAATAAAATGATAATATTTTTTTTATAAGATTTTAAATATAAGTAGAGGACTCATGTCCTGATGTGATGCATCTTTCTTTATAATTTCTTTCCAAGTAAATAATTAATTATAAATTTTTTATTACAACTTTTAAAAAATATAAAAACTTGTATGTTTGACCACCTTAACTTGGTCAAAACTTCATGAAATTCAATTTTTTTTTTAACCTTATAGTATGTGAAGCATAAAATGTGAAACATTTTTTGGATTCAAAAAATGTGATACCATTTGAAAGCTATAGATGTTTTCAATCAGCCTATCAATCAAGACTTTAGTCATAATTCAAATAGAAATTGAATAATAATTATTTATTAAATTCAAAGTAAAGAATAATTTATATTGGGTAAAAAAAACATCGCCAGCCACATACCCTACACATACCCATCATATTACCACTTTTTGGCCCATCATGATCCTACACATACCCATCTAAGAACTATTCACTTTCATAGGTCTATAATTTTTTACTTGGCATGAGTTTAACATAAATTCAGGACTACAATTAGGGACACGCTCCTAAGTCCTATGGAGCTCAAAGTGTAAAAGGATTTCATAGCCTTGTTCATTGGCTTTTCTTGTCTTCAACCTATTAATAGTGCAGATTCCTTTCCGTAAATATTGAATCCCCTAGTTTAGGAATTGTGTTTCTACTTAGGGTTTAAGGTTGCAAGAAAAATAACCAATAGATTGGTGACTCTACTGGGAATCAAACATAAAAGAAGTATCCATTTACATAGAGTCAAGAATTTTGTGAATCTAAACATCCGGTTCAATACTGAGAAGCTTTCAGACCTCAAAGTGGTTTTCTTGCAGCAATTTCAAAGAATCTATGTGTGACTCTGTTGATGGAGAAGACCTAGAAGGAAATCCATCTTTGAAGGAGCTTCAAATTGCTTGAAGTTTGGTCCTCTATGAAGAGAGGTGGTGACTCTATCTAAAGAGAATACTGAAGATGTGAAGAGAGTTCTAGATTTTCAAACTTTTTAGTCATGAAGAAAGGTTAGTAATGTAATGAATTTGAATACTTATGTGATAAAAGTTGTAGTTAGCATTATGTATAAGTATGCTTGTTTTTCTTAGAGCTACTTATGGTGAATAGACCTTAAACATAGTTGAAACTAGATGTCATACTTTTTAAATAGTTTAATGCCATATGTTGGATAAGGAAGCTAGGAACTATGCCCATAATAGTTGTATTACTATGAATTTTTTTGAAAAGGCATATCAAAGTGCATCAAGATAAGCATCCTTGTATAGTTCCTAGTGCAATGATGGTTTGTGATCAGCTCAAGCCAAGTTCTCAATGAATTTTTAACACTGAAAGACATAGAACCATCAATTTCAATGGAATTAATGGTTACCCAAATGTTATTCCATCTATCATTATAAATAACCTACCATAAATTAGTGGTACAAAGAGTGAGTCGGCTAATAAGTATCTGCAAGAATTCAATACTCTAATGGATGATTATGAAGTTGACCCTGAGGATGTAATCATGAGGTTTTTTGTTCAGTATTTGAAAGGAGATCCAAGAGATTGGTTCTCTTATTTACCAACATGCTCTATCTATTCTTGGGTATAGTTCAAAGCAGTGTTCATGGAGCAATTTGGTGAAAGAATCAATGCTAGTTTTGTGCTCAATAAATTTATGAACACTGAGAAAGAAGCGGACGAGTTGGTTCCAACATTTAACCAAAGTTTTTCTAAAACATTAAGGGAAATTCCTAAGGTTTCGAGACTAAGTGGTGTAGTGTGTTTGGATATTTATTTGGGAGCTTTTGATAAAGGTATGAGCTATCTATTGAGAGATAAGGATCCTAAAACCTTGCATCAGGCCTATGATATAGCCATGAACATTGAAAACAACTAAAAATATGGAATGCACAAGGGTCATTTGTCTACGAGTGTTTGCTTCCCTAACAAACCACATGTTGATGAAAGATGTAATTCAAAAGTTGAAAATAAATGTCAAAGCACTTACACCCCTAATGTTTCAGCTTGCACATCATCCCATAATGGTTATCAGATAGAGACCCAAACAAATTCTCAAGAAGCTACATATATTTGTGATCCTATGGTCTCTATTCAAGCCCTATTTTGCATAAGGAAACATGAAGGAGAATCATCATATGATCTCTATGAAATATTTATGGATACTCTGTCTACAATTCTTGAGTGTCACAAACCTAAAAACTCATTGTGCATTGATTTATTTTATGAATCTTATGAATCAGGGTTCAGTGCTTTGCCAAAGGAGTTGAAGCATGTTAGGCTTGACCAAGTGTGTGAATGAATTTCTTGTTTTTAAAAGATTAGAGATGATCATCAAAATGATATTATGTTTTCAATCTATAATGATAATGATTTTGTTGCTCCATATGAATAAAGTAGTGAGATATCACATGAAGAAGAAGAGAGTACAAAAAAAATTGAAACAGTACACCTCAGTGAAGCAAGTGAAATGACTGGAATGTTCATTTGTTATGTAGATAATGATTGTAGTTGTCATTTTTCAAATGCATGGTCTAGAGAATAGAAGGAGGTATGTGAAGTTATCCCTCATTGCAAGTCTACTAATCAAGGAATAGAAATGGGCTCAAGTATTCAACATGATGAATCAACCCAAGTGATTAGTGATGTTGAAGTAGTATGTGAAAATAACCTATCTGCAAAGTAGGAGCGTAAATACGTGTTTGATATCTTCCTAGGCTTCGATTGTTTTGAAGACTCCACTACCTATGCTCCTATGGAAGACATAAGACTAACCATTCAGTCTAAAAATTATGAACATAGTTTAAGTATTGATGATTCCTCTTGTTGTTTTAATGATTATGGGATTTAGTATAGTCAATTCTCTTGTTGATTATGATTATACTCATGAAGAAGAAATAGAATCCTTTGCTGCAAATAAGAAATATGTTGATAACAATGGGAACACATGTTTGCTTGAGAAGGAAAAACTTTGTTCCTATGAATAGTTTTCAGAATGTGAATCAAAGATGTTAACTAAATTGATGATGTGAATGAAGTTGAAAATATATCAGTATGCTCTTCTAGTGAATGTAATAATTTTCAATACAATGATGATATGGAAGATTTAGATCTTCATGTTAAGGAGGTAGAGGCTTTTATGATAGCAATGAATGTAATGGAAAAGCCCTTATTTGATGAGCCTCCATCTTCACTAGAAATGAGAAATGATGATCCTTATTGGTGCAGAGATAATCCACTCTTTGTTGATAAATATGATGATGCATTTGAAATAGGGTTATAATGTGGCCTTAAGAAAAAAAATCAAAACATTGATAAGCTCCTTGAGGGATTTTCTGATGAATGTTTTACATTTGATATAGATGTTGCAGATAAAGTTGAATATCATGATGCGAACTACTTGGAAGAGTATGAACACTTTCAGTTTCTAGTTCAGTTGGGAGGTATTTTGATGGAGCATGACAATAAGATGAAGAGCAAGGAATGTTAATTTCAGTAGGAACATGTTTCATTTGATGAATATAGCACAAATTTTTCATGTGATGATGAATATTTTCAGTTAGTTTTTTATTGCAGATTGACAGAAATAATGGTGACAGGGGCAAGTTCAGACATGTGGTAGTGATGGTCAATTGCAATGCTAGTGATAGGGTTAGTTTGTGGGTAGTTCATGGCAGTGTTTTCAGACTTGGCCTACTATAGACAAAAAAGAATAGAGTGTTTAATAGATTTAAATATTGGTACTTCATTTTTGGGGGCCTGGGGCCATCAAATGAAGTTGGAAAAATGAGTTCCAATGTAGCATAATGGATTAGTTTTAAGTCACCCAATGGTTCCGACACTTGGTCTCCTTTACCAGAGATCTGGAATCTCTCCATGTCCCCAAGGGGCATGCATCCCTAGTCAAATCCACTTATGGTACCTTCAAAAAATTTAAATTTTGAGTGTTGATGAAAAAAGTTGATTTGCTCACTCAGAAGAGCACTTGAAAAATCTACTCAAGTGACCTACATTAGAAGGTCATAAATTGGAGCCAGATGATTTTCATCTAAAATATTTTTGTGGGAATATTCATTTGACATATGTGAACATGTATGTTAGATTTCAACTATTTGTGATGTGTTTTGATCAGGTTTTGAATCACAAAACTGGAGTGTTCTGGGACTGTTTTATTGTTTGCAAGTTCTCAGGCCTACGAAGTGGCCTCCTGTTCAGATTGAAATTTTATAGCTGGATGATCGTCATAATAAAAGGATTGTTTCTTTGCATTCCCCTCACATTCATCTACTCCCTAGTTTGGTTTCAGAGCCACGAGATCAAGTTCGATATTTTTACAAGGTCAAAAGAAAATGCAGTTTGTTCTGTTTTTACACCTGCATTTCTAGAATGTTTCAAGGGGTCAATTTTGACACTTGATATCTTGTGAAGAATGTGGATTGAAGGAAATACATCTTGCACACATGCTCTATGTACCTAAATGATCTAATGGTTCCAGTGGTAGCTTCTTAGGAGGTGACTTGATGAGCCCTAATTGGTTTTGAAGAGGTGCAGTTGTAGAAAAGTTTGAGTGAGCCACTTTGGCTTTGAATATCTTGTACCTCGAGAAGAATTTTTCCAAGCCACTTGTTGCTATGAATTCTTGGGTCAAATTTTTGCATGGTTATGCATTCTGATGGCTCTAGGAGGTTGTTTGATTAGTTTTCCAAGGTGATTCTAGAACCCACTTGGCTAATTTTGATCAATGTGCAAGTGTGCTAGAAAGCAAATTTCAATGACTACCCACTTCAATTTTTCATGCCAGGAGAATTCAGAGATAACCTCAAATCAATTCGAGATAGAAATTTGTTTTGAAGTAAAAAAAAAATGAGCTAGGTGCACATGCGGATGTGGCATGCTTTACACAGTTATGCAGTTTCCAAGATAATTCTTCTACTCACATAAGCCTCAAGAGAAAACAGTAATAGATAAATGTGTAATCAAAGATAGAAATCTAAGACAAGAATAGGAAATCTAGGTCCAAGCCATTCCATCAAAGGAAAAACCAGATGAAATTTGGGATCAATCAACCAAGTTACATACCACTAGTGATTCTTGTGGCAGCTATAAAGAAAGCTCTTCTTTAGTTACAAGAAGGTCCACTAGCCTTTTCAAGTACACCAAGGATTTAGACGATTTTCCTTTTCAACCACCAATTAATTGCCATCCTACTACATCCCAACTCATTGATCACAACAGACAAATAAAGATAACAAGCCCAATTTTCAGAAGTAGAAAGATTTATTTAGCCACTTCAATGGTCAAAAAACATCAAAGAAGGATAATGTCTTTAATGCCTTCCGAAGGGGGAAAATTGAGAGAAAACTACTTTTAGCAGTTGTAGGATAAAAAGTATTAAAGGGGATTTTAGAGAATTATTTGAAGGATTGGATTAACAAAATGTGCAAGAAGGAAGTTTTGAAAATGAACATTGTTTACCTTTTCTTGTTAATGCTCCAAAAGATACAAGGGTTTGGTCTTGCCAGGAAGGGAAGTGGTGTGTGCCAGTCTCAACTATTAACATGTTTATCATTTGGTTTGTGCCAAACAATTGAAAGGAATTCATTAAAAAAAAGGAAGAGAGTTCAGATGCACACATCATGAGTGCATGGTTTGTAATTATGGGCATGATTTGCGGCATTGTGTGAGATGTCATGTCACTGTACGTAAGGATTGCTCCCCATGACTAGAGGTGATGAAAATTTTGAGGGACACCAAGGCCAATGATCTATTGGAGGCATCATGAAGATGGGAGCATCACAGTAGGGTACAAAAATCCATTAAAGCATATAGGATAGAGGAATTATGTTAGAGTTATTTCCATTGTGTGGGAGGAACTCAATGAGAATGGCCACACATCGTGGGATAGCTAGAGAACAATGTTGTAAAGCTTTGGAAAAGGCTAGGAACTGTTTACCCTACATGGCACAATGATTGTGCTTGATGGAAGGTGATCAATTTGATGTTACAAAGGAAAATTTTTACAATGTTACAAGATGTAGAAAACACCTTTATTCAGCTGTTTGATGTGCGAGAAAATGGGATATAGTTTTACTTTGAGTGTGAGCTATTTGAACCTAAAGTGAAAATATATCAAATTTTTTTTGAGGAAATTCTTTTTCACTCTACACCCAATGCTTACTATATGTAGCTCGAACGCACCATGAAGTTGAACAGTGGCCAGATTATAAATGAATATTTAAGAGCATATTTTGCAAGTCCTTAGATTTTATACGATGGATTTGTTGGATGGTAGACTGGTCTGTTGTTTGCTGAGAACCATTTTCTTGAGCCACCGAAGTAAATGATGAACTAGTAGAGTTAATGTTATGGAAAAGCTTCAATCAATAGCAAGAAAACTTGGATGCACATGGAAACATCCTCACCCATTCTTGCTAGCCCACAAGAGCTAGTGCTAACATCAGCATGAGGGAGTGGGGAAGTGGGGAATTGTGAAAGGAGGAGTATTTTCCCATGAACCCACGCAAACAAATGTTGTCATCATGGTAAATTTGTGAGTGCGCGGGGTAGGTAGTGGTGGGCCCAATAAAAGTTTTTAAAGGAATAAAATAAATAACATTAAAATGTTGGTTGATGCTATAGTATTTCAAAGCCTTTTTTTTGTAAGTGGTAATTTGTTTCAATATAAAGTGAATTATAGGGGGAGGCACGGGTAAGACTTAGTTCTGCCCGGTAATGTATTGTTTTAATTTTTTTACCCTTTTAAAGGCTCTTGAAAAATCAAAATATGGAGAAGTATGGGCTTTCACAAGAGAGAAAAAATAGAATCATTTTTCACACAGTAGGGTGAAAAATGGAAGAGGAGGTAAAATATTTTGCAAGCAAGATATTTTTCAACTATGGAATGAATAAGAATGATGACTCTTCAAGGTGGAGAATCTTTTTCTATTGCAGGGAAATTAAATACAAGAGGCATGAATCAAAGGGAAATTGAATATTTTTTCAAGTGTTGGAAGCAGTTATTAATCAAGGGAACTAAAGATGTCAGATGTCAACTACAAATGGATTTTAGGGCTTCTTCTACTTCTATATCTTTTCTTTCCATCTCATCTATACAGGTTCTGAAATTCTAAATTAGGAAGTAAGTTAGAATAGTGTTCAGTCTGAGTCATAAATGCAATATGTAAATTGTAATAGCTAGGTTTTATGAGAATATGTTAGCCAATTTGTAAAAGAATATATTATTGTTATGAAGTTGTCTCCATATTTGTAAGCTTTTAAATATATGAATTTAATATATCAAGGATGTTTGAATTTGTCATTGCAGCATTCTTGTGATTGTGTTGTTTGGCCATGGTTCTCTTTCAAGTAAAGAGTCAAATTAATTTGATCAAATAACTATGTTTAGAGTGTGTAAATGGGATTGGTAAGTAGAACTTTATGATAATATGAGTGGATTTGTTAATGTGAGGCATTATCATATTTTAAATCCATTCATTGAACCTAGTTTGCTGATAGGATCTCTATTGTAGGGTGAAGCCACAATAGTGGTTTACAATTGAAGTGAGGAAGGAAAACACACAAAAAATGAATGCATGGCAAAAAAATTGATTTTAGGGGTTCGTACGAACCTATTGGTTTGACCCAACCAATTAGGGGTTCGCTAGAACCTCGGTTCGGGCGAACCCTTTTAATTATTTACCACCAAAAAAGGAAACAAAATCCCTTATAAAAGGGGGGTTTGAATGAACCCTGGTTTGATTGAACCCCTAGTGGTTCGCTCGAATCTCTAGGGGTTCGTTCGAACCCCCCTTATTCCTCATCCCCCCCAAGACACAAAAAAACCCTAAATTTTGGCACTTCAGAGCTCAAGTTGATGATGAAAATGGAGGAATCTTCACAAACCTAACTGGAATCAAGTAGTCCTCAGAACAAGCCATCCAACAAATATAATCTTAATATGTTTTGGTTTTATTATGTATTTGTTTTTTTAGTTTTATTAAACATAGGTTTTTCATCAAAAATGAAGGTCTTTGTTCTACACATGCGGAAAAATAGCATATTATCAAAAAAAAATTGAAAAATATGAGTGCACCAGATATTGAAGTCCTTGATCCAACAAAAAAAATAAAATTGAATTTTGATATATACAAAAAAAGTTGTGTTATACGGTCGCGCTATGTCTAAATTGTAATTAGTTTGACTTCAAAACTTGATTAAATAAAAAATATTCAATAAAAACCTATCTAACGAAGTGGAAGCACTAGATATCGGAGTTACAAATCTAAATTCGAAAGAATTAGAATTTTATCTTTCATGGAAAAAAAGTTATGCATTATACGGTCTATGTCCCTTTTTAAAAAATTTATTTTTTTAAAATAAATAGTTTTCATGGAAAATGGAAAAAGAAGTGCAAAATGATTCCAAAATTTTTTTAAAATATATTTTTATAATCTACAGACAAAATGTGACGAGACTCTCTTTTGTGTTATTTTCAAATTCTTCACGGTTTAGCCGCTATAGGTGCCTGAATGTGAATATTTAGTTAAAAATAATAATTTAAGTGTCCAGTTTAGCCAAAAATTGTAAACCACTATTGTGGGATCACCTTACAATTTTATACTTGACTCTGTGGCCCATGATTAGGCACTTACCTATCACAAAGCCTAAGATATTTTTAGAAACAATCTAAATTATTCAAATCTATTTAACTTCTATTATTCTATTTTTCTTTCATGTTTAACTTATCTTTGTTGCATGTATCTTCATGGCGTTTGAAAGAGTATAGAGGATAAATTTGAGAGAATTTCATCTAATAACCCTCTATGTGTTTGAGATGAAGATAGCTAAGTTATGTGTTCTCAGAAATGTTTAATGCAAATGGGATTATGCTTGAATCTAGTAGAATATAAAATACCCATCACTCAAATATCTAAGAACTGTCCACTTTCATAGGTTTGAAATTTGTTGCTTCACATGAGTTTATCATACATTGAGGCCTATAATTAGGAACACCCTCCTAAGTACTATGGTGCTCAAAGTGTATAAGGATTTCATAGCCTTGTTTGTTGGATTTTCTTGTCTTCAACCTATTAATAGTGTAGATTCATTTTCCTAAATATTCAATCCCCTAGTTTAGGCATTGTGCTTCTCCTTAGGGTTTAAGGTTGCAAGAAAAATAACCAAAAAATTGGCGACTCTATTGGGGATCAAACATTAGAGAAGTATCCATTTGCATAGAGTAAAAAATTTGGTGAATTTGAACATCTAGTTCAAATATTGAGCAATTTTCAAACCTGGAAGTGGTTTTGTTGCAACAATTTCAAATAATTTATGTGTGACTTGGTTGTTGGAGAAGACCTAGAATGAAACCCATCCTTGAAGGAGCTTCATACTAATTGAAGTATGGCCCTCTATGAAGAGGTGATAACTCTATCTAATGAACCTACTAAAGATGTGAAGAGAGTTCCAAATCTGCGAAATTTTTAGTCATGAAGAAAGGTTAGAAACTGCTACAAGTTTCCAGGTATTCTCATAAATTTTTAAAAAAGTATTATTATGTTTGAAAGAAATTTATGAGAATTCTTCAAGTTTTGAAAATTTTTGGTTCCCTATTAGGTGAAATAGCACTAAGAAATGGAAAGGATAGTAATGTACTAAATTTGCATACTTCTATGATTAAAGTTGTAGTTAGCATTATGTATAAGTATGCTTGTTTTTCTTAGAGTTACTCATGGGCAATAGACCTTAAACATAGATGAAAATAGATGTCATACTTTGTAAAGGGTTTAAGGTCATATGTTTTATAACGAAGCTAGGAACTATGTGCATAATAGTTGTATTACTATGAAAGTTTTTGAAAAGGCATATCAAAGTGCATCAAGATAAGCATCCTTGTATGGTTCCTAGTGTAACCATGGTTTGTGATCACCTCTAGCTAGGTTTTCAATGAATTTTTAACACTAAAAGACATTGATCCATCAATTTCAATGGAATTAATGGTTACCCAAATGTTATTCCATCTAACCTTATAAATAAGCTACCAAAAATCAGTGGTACAAAGAGTGAGTCAGCTAATAAGCATCTGCAAGAAATCAATAATCTAATGGATGATTATGACGTTGACCCTGAGGATGTAATCATGAGGTTTTTTGTTTAGTATTTGAAATGAGATGCAAGAGATTGGTTCTCTTATTTACCAACATGCTCTATCTATTCTTGGGTAGAGTTCAAAATAGTGTTCATGAAGCAATTTGGTGAAAGAATCAATGTTAGTTATGTGCTCAATAAATTTATGAGCATTTAGAAAAAAGAGGATGAGATGGTTTCAACATTCAACTGAAGATTTGCTAAAACATTAAGGAAAACTCCTGAGGTTTTGAGACTAAGTGATGTAGTGTGTTTGGTTATTTATTTAGGAGCTTTTGATAATGTGATGAGCTAACTGTTGAGAGATAAGGATCCTAAAACCTTGCATCAGGCCTATGATATAGCCATGAACATTGAAAACAACTAAAAATATTGAATGCAAAAGGGTCATTTTTCTACAAGTTTTTGTTGTCCTGATACACCAAATGTTGATGAAAGGTGTAATTTAAAAGTTGAAAATGAATATCAAAGCACTTACACCCCTATTTTTTAAGCTTGCAAATCATCCCATAATGATGTTCACATAGAGCCCAAAAAAATTGTCAAGAAGCTACATACATTTGTGATCCTATGGTCTCTATTCAAGCCCTCCCTTGAATAAGGAAACATGAAGGAGAATCATCATATGATCTCTATGAAAGATTTATGGATACTCTATTTGCAATTACTAAGTATCACAAAAAAAAATAAAAAAAATTGTGCTTCGATTTTATTTTATGAATCTTATGAATCAGGTTTGAGTACTTTTCCAAAGGAGTTGAAGCATGTTAGGCTTGACCAAGTGTGTGAATGCATATCTTGTTTTGAAAAGATTAGAGATGATCATCAAAAGGCTATTATGTTTTCAATCTGTAATGATAATGATTTTGTTGCTCAATATGAATCAAGAAGTGGGATATCACATGAAGAAGTTGAGAGTAGAGAAAACGTTGAAAATATACACGTCAGTGAAGCAAGTGAAATGACTGGCATGTTCACTGGTTATGTAGATAATGATTATAGTTGTCATTTTTCAAATACATGGTCTTGAGAATAGGAGGTATGTTAAGTTATCCCTTGTTGCAACTCTTCAAATCAAGGAATAGAAATGGGCTCAAGTATTCAACATGGTGAATCAACCCAAGTGATTGGTGATGTTGAAGTAGTATGTCAAAATAACCAATCTATAGAGTAGGAGCCTAAATATATCTTTGATATCTTCCTAGGCTTCAATTTTTTTGAAGATTCCACTACCTATGCTCCTATGGAAGACGTAAGACTAAGCATTCAGTCTGAAAATTTTGAACATAGTTTAAGTATTCATGATTCCTCTTGTTGTAGTAATGATTATGACATTGAGGATGATCAATTCTCTATTGATTTTGATTATTATCATGAATAAGAAATAGAATCCTTTGTTTCAAATAAAAAATATGTTGATATTGATGGGAACACATGTTTTCTTGAGAAGGAACAACTTTCTTCCTATGAAGAGTTTTCAAAATGTGAATCAATGATGTTAACTACTAATGATGTGAATGAAGTTGAAAATATATTTGTATGCTCTTCTAGTGACTGTAATGATTTTCAATACAATTATGATATGGAATATTTCAATCTTCATGTTAAGAAGGTAAAGGCTTTTGTGATAGCAATGAATGTAATAGAAAATCGCTTAGTTGATGAGCCTCCATATTCACTATAAATGAGAAATGATGATCCTTATTGGTGCATAGATAATCCACTCTATGTTGAGAACTCTGATGATGCATCTAAAATAGGGTTATAATGTGGCCTTAAGCAAACCAATCAAAACATAATGAGCTCCTCGATGGAATTCCTTATGAATGTTTTACATTTGATACAGATGTTGCAGACAAGGTTGAATATCATGATGTCGACTACTTGGAAGAGTATGAACACTTTCAGTTTCTAGTTCAGTTGGAAGGTATTTTGATGGAGCATGAGAATAAGATGAAGAGAAAGGAATTTTATTTTCAGTATGAACATGTTTCATGTCATGAATATAGCACATATGTGTCATGTGATGATGAATATTTTTAGTTAGTTTCTAATTGCAGATTGCATATTGCAGATTGATAGAAATAATGGTGACAGGGGAAAGTTCAGACATGTAGCAGTGATGGTCAATGGTAATGCTAGTGATAGGGTTAGTTTGTGGGTAGTTCATAGCAGTGCTTTCAAACTTGGCCTACTACGGACAATAGAGAATGGAGTGTTTGATAGAGGTAAATATTGGTACTTCATTTTTGGGGGCCTAGGGCCACCGAATGAAGTTGGAAAAATGAGTTCCAATGTAGCATAATGGATCAGTTTTAAGTCACCCAATGGTTCTAGCACTTGGTCTCCTTTACCATAGATCTCGAATCTTTCCATGCCCCCAATAGGCATGTATCCCTATTTGGAGCCACCTATGGCACCTAAAAAATCTGCCTAAGTGACCTACATTGGAAGGTCATAAATCGGAGCTAGTTGATTTTCATCTCAAATCCTTTTGTGGGCATATTAATTTGACATATGTGAACATGTATGTTAGATTTCAACCCTCTATTATGAGTTTTGATAAGTTTTTGAAGTGCAAAGTTGGAGTGTTCTAAGACATTTTTGTTGTTTGCAAGTTCTAATGCCTACAAAGTGGCTTCCTATTCAGATTGATATTTCACATATGGATGATCTTGCATAATAAATGGGTTGGTTCCTTGCATTCCCCTCACATTCATATGCTCCCTAGTCTGGTTTCAGAGCCACAAGATCAAGTTTGATATTTTTTACCAAGTCAAAAGCAAATGCAGTTTGTTTTATTTTTACATTTGCATTTCCAGAATGTTTCAAGTGGTCAAGTTTGACCATTCATATCTTGTGAAGAACATGGATTGAAGGAAATCTATCTTTCACACATACTTGATGGACCTAAATGATCTAATGTTTCTAGAGGTATCTTTCTAGGAGGTGATTTGAATTTTTTTCAAGGAGGTGACTTGGTGAGCCCTAATTGGTTTTCGACAGGTACAGTTGCAAAAAAGTATGAGTGAGCCACTTTGGAATTGAATATCTTGCACATTGGGAAGAATTTTTCCAAGCTGTTTGTTGCACTGAATTCTTGGATCAAATTTTTGCATTCTTATACATTTTCATGCATCCAAGAGGTTGTTTGATTTGTTTTCCAAGGTGATTCCAAAGCCCACCTAGCTAGTTTTGATCATTGTGCAAGTGTGCTAGAAAGAAAATTTTAATGACTACCCACTTCAATTTTTCATGCCAGGAGCATTCAAAGACAACCTCAATTCAATTCAAGATAGAATTTTGTTTCAAAGTAAAAATATTTTAGCAGGGCCCACATGGGGACATGGGATGCTTTACTCAATTAGGAAGTTTCAAAGATAATGCTTCTAAGTATAAACCTCAACAAAAAAATAGTAACAGATAAATGTGTAATCAAAGAACAAAATTTGAGACACGAACATGCAATCTAGTTCCAAACCACTCCATCAAAGACAAACCCAGATGAAATTTAGGATCAATCAACCAAGTTGCATGCCACTAGTGATGCTTGTGGAAACTATATAGAAAGCTCTTCTTTAGTTACAAGAAGGTGCACTAGCCTTTTGAAGTGCAACAAAGATTTAGATGATTTTCCTTTTCAACCACCAATTAATTTCCATCCTAATACATCTGAACTCATTGATCACAATAGACAAATAAAGATAACAAGTCCACTTTTGAGAAATAGATAGACTTATTTAGAAACTTTAGTGGTCAAAAAACATCAAAGAAGGATATTGTCTTCAATGCCTTCTGAAGGGGGAAAATTGAGAAAAAACTACTTTCATCAGCAGTAGGCTAAAAAGTATTAAAGGGGATTTTAGAGAATTATTTAAAAGATTGGATGAACAAAATGTGTAGGAAGGAAGTTTTCAAAATGAACATTGTTTACCTTTTCTTGTTAATTCTCCAAAAGATGCAAGGGTTTGGTCTTGCCAGGAAAGGAAGTGGTGTGTGCAAGTCTCAATTGTTGGCATGTTTATCATTTGGTTTGTGCCAAACAATTAAAGGGAATTCATTAAAAAAAAAGGAAAAGAGTTCAGATGCCTGCATCATGAGTGCATGGTTTGTAATTCTAGGCATGGTTCGTGGAACTGTGTGAGATTTCCTATGGTTGAATGTAAGCATTGATCTTCGTGACTAGAGGAAATGAACTTTTTCAGGGAGAGACCAGGGCCAATGATCTGTTGGGGGAATCATGAAGATGGGAGTGTTGGAGAAGGGTATAGAAATCCATTAAAGCATAGAGGATAGAGGAATTTTGTTAGAGTTCTTTGCGCAGTGAGGGAGGAACTCAATGAACGTGGCCACACATCTTGGGATAGCTAGAGAGCTATATTTTAAAGTGCTGGAAAAGACCAAGAACTGTTTGTGCTACATGGTACAGTCATTGTGCTCGATGGAAGGGATCAATTTGATGTTGCAAAGGAAATTCTTACAATTTTATAAGTTGTTGCAGGAAACACCTTTGTTCAATTGTCTGATGTGCACGAGAAAATGTGGTACATTTTTACTTTGAATGGGAACTATTTGCACCCGAGGTGAAAATGTATCAAAATTGTTTGAGGAAATTCTATTTCACTCCGCACCCAATGCTTACTATATGCAGCTCAAATGCACCATGAAGTTGAATAGTGGCTAGATTATGAATGAATATTTAAGAGCATATTTGGCAAGTCCTCAAATTTCATACAATTGATTTGTTGGATAGTAAAATGGTCTATTTTTTGTTAAGAGGCATTTTCTTGAGCCACCAAATTCAATGATGAACTGGTAGAGTAAAAGTTAGGGAAAATATTCAATCAACAACTAGCAAACTTGGATGGACGTGGAAACATCCTCACCCTTGCTCGCTAATCCACAAGAGCTAGTGCTAACATCAAGTTACACGAGAGCGCAGGGAAGCGGGGAATTGTGAAAGGAGTATTTTCCTGCAAGCCCTTGTGAACTAAAGTTTCCATCACACAAAAAGTTGTGGTTGAGTGGGGTAGCCGGTGGTGGGCCCGAAAAAATGTTTTAAAGGAAAAACATAAAGAATATTAAAATGTTGCTTGATGAGCTATAGTATTTAAAAGCATTTATTTTTTTTGTAAGTGGTAAGGTTTTTATATATAAAGTGAATTATAGGGGGAGGCATGGGTAACATTTATTTTTTCTTGGTAATGTATTATTTTAAAAAAATTACCCTTTTAAAGGCTCTCAGTGAAAAATGCAAATATGGAGAAGTAAGGGATTTCATGAGAGAGCAAAAACAAAACCAATTTTCATGCACCAGGGTGAAAAATGGAAGAGGAGGTGAAATATTTTGCAAACAAAGATATTTTTCAACTACAGAATGAAGAATAATGGTGACACTTCAAGGTGGAGAATATTTTTTGTTGCACATCAAGTGAATGCAAGAGGTGTGAATCAAAGGCAGACTGAAGATTTTTTCAAGTACTGGAAGTAGTTATTAATCAAGGGAGCTGAAGATGCCAAATGTCAACTACAAATGGATTTTAGGGCTTCTTTTGCTTCTATATCTTTTCTTTCCATCTCATTTGTCCAGGTTTTGAAATTGTGAATTAGGAAGTAAGTTCGAATACTGTTGAGTTTGAGTCATAAATGGAGTATATAAATTGTAATAGTTGGGTTTTATGAGAAAAAGTTAGCAAATTTGTGCAACAATATATTACTGTCATGAAGTTGTCTCCAAATTTGTAATATTTTAATCATATGAATTCAATATATCATGGATGTTTGAATTTTTAATTGTTTCTTTCTTTTGATTGTGTTGTTTAGACATGGCTCTCTTTCAAGTTACAAAGAGTCAAATTAATTTGATCAGATAACTTTGATTTAGAGTGCACAAGTGGGATTGGTAAGTAGAACTTTATGATAATATGAGTGGATTTGTTAATGTAAAGCATTAACATATTTTTAATCCATTAGTTGAACCAAGTTTACTGATAGGATCTATGCTGTAATTTTATACTTGACTCTGTGGCCCATGATTAGGCACTGACCTATCACAAAGCCTAAGGCATTTTCAAAATAGTCTATATCATTCAAATCTCTTTAATGTCTATCATGCTCTTTTGCTTTCATGTTTAAGTTATGTTTATTCCTTGTATCTTCATGTGGTATTTGAAATAGTATAGAGGCTAAATTTAAGAGAATTTCATCTAATAACCCTCTATGTGTTTGAGATGAAGATAGCTAAGTTTTGTGTTCTCATCAATGTTTAGTCCAAATGGGATTATGCTTGAACCTGGTAGAATATAAAATACCCATCACTCATATATATGAGAACTATCCACTTTCATAGGTTTGTAATTTTTTTCTTGGTATGAGTTTATCATACATTGAGGCTTACAATTAAGAACACCCTCCTAAGTCATGTGGAGCTCAAAGTGCAGAAGGATTTCATAGCCTTGTTCATTGGATTTTCTTGTCTTCAACCTATTGATAGTGTAGATTCCTTGTCCTAAATATTGAATCCCATAGTTTAGGCATTCTGTTTCTCCTTAGGGTTGAAGGTTGCAAGAACAATAGTGAACATATATATCAACATTCAAATATTGCATCTTCTTAGGTTCAAACATGATGATATGGAATGTAGATGTGGAATTACCATGTTGTATTCTTTTGTTCACTTTAAGTTTTTCATCTACAAATTTTAGAGCACATGGAATGAGGGCTTAGCTCATGAAAGGAATCTTTTACATTGATTGAACTGCCTTTCAAAAGGCAAGAGAATCTTCATCAACAAATAAAAATGGTTTTTTACTTATGTGACAATTCTCCCTCCTTTTTGGGAAAATATGACTTCATTTTAATAGAATGTGATTGTCAAATGAATACATGGCATGTGTACAATCTAGCCTAAAGATTTTTTTCTCCCTTGTTCTTTTAAAATATAATTTAAGGCCAATTGTAAGGATTTTCTAGCAGATTGGTCTCAAAGAGAAATTTTGTAACAAGTCTAGATAATAGAATTTAGTCTTGTTTATGGTCTTATGAGTCTTTGAATTTTGTAATGGTAATTATATAGCAGTACTTTCATCTTTTCATATATAAATGGCAAGATATTTGAGGCCAGTGTTCTCCACTGTAAACATTGCATAAATTTTGAATGTAAGTAATCAAAAATTTCTATTATTCATCTTCTTATCTTTCCTTGAATTTTTTTTTTAATTTTATTACTCTTATTCAAAGAATGAGTTAAATTGTATTAACATGAATGACAGTTTATGCAATTGTATGCACAGATCACTAAGTATTACTTGTCGAGTCTTTGGTATTAATGGTGTAAGGCATAATTTATAGGCATTGTAATGACAAGAATAATATTGTTGTATGTTTTTAATTACAAGGTTTAGGATTTTCCACCCTAGGATAAGACACTTGTCATTTAATGTTGCAATCTCCTAAGATTTCTTATAGCATCTACATTCAAATAAAATTTAATCTCTACTTTTAGTGTGAATGTATGTCGAGCTTAATGTATACCATTTTCTCATGTTTAAGTTAGATATTACCATGAAGATTTTCTAGATCTTTGAGGTATTTTATCTGTTAAACAACTAAAGGAGAAATATCTGCTTGAATTACAATGTATGTGGTAATTGGCACAAGAGGATCATAAGATACATTGTAGGGAACACCCTCCTAGGCCTTGCAGAACCCAAAGTGCAAAGAGAAAGCATAGCAAGCTTTCACTTGTTCGTTGGCCAATCCTCAAAACTATTGATCATTGAATTTGGAAAATTCATAGATAGCTAATGAGATTAAGTTTGGTTCATTAAAAACAACCAAAAAAGACCATAAAATACTATTTTGGTTTTCTATGCTTCCAAACCTTCTTAAGTGATCCCTAACCTAAATTGCAACAAGAATTTTATCCATCCACACAACATTTTTTACACTAGGAAATTATTTTAGGAAGTAAAACAAAAACGTATGATAAGGGTACCAGACCAGAATGGGTACCAAGACCCTTTTGTCAAGTTCGAAGATTCTTCATCAACTATTGTCTCAAGAACTTGCATAGATCTTTGTCCAAACCTTCTTTATCCATCTAGTGAGCAGTATGAATAGAACTTTTCAACACTAAATTATCTATGTTGGTGTAGTATATCTTGTAATCGATCATCATGGATGCATATTTAATTTTTGGATCATCTATATCCTTCACTTTCATGTCACACTTGCCAAATTTCACTTTGGTGAGATTTGTAACCAACTCATTCTTCACGACCTTCATCGATGGAATGGGCTATTCAAAGCATAAACTAGTTACTACCTTGATAGCTTGCTTATTTATTAAGTGTGAAATATCCAATCACATAAAGTTGTCATGGATATATACCTACACATACTTAACCCATACTTTCTCATAATAGAAGTTTGAAAAATTATTCCATACATCTAGCTTCTTCTCTGTCAGGATCTCAAGTTCTAGTTTCAACTCAAAAACATCTTTGGTGAGCTCATTAACCCAAAATTCTCCCAACTTTGACTGATCATATTCTTTCATTTTCACATGAATGTATATTCACACATCCTCAGTATGTATTACACCATACGAAACTTTCAAACATATGCCTTATAAATCTATTTCCATGGATTTGAAAGGGTGTTTCTTGAACTTAGGTCTTTTCCATTCCAAGACATCAATTACTTGAGGAGTAAACATTGTGAACCACTTATAAAACTAGGATTTTATTAGAAAATGATAAATATCTTTGAATTTTTTTGTTGGTAGGGTTTCACACAACACTTTGGAAACACTTCACTTCTCCTTTGCTCTACTTATTGACTCTTCAAATGCTCGATTACAAATAAACTTTCTATATGAAAAAAACATATAAAACCCTTTTCAAAAGACCTAAAGTGCATTAATTGCAGTGAACAATGTTAGGCCAAAAATTTGACAAACCCTAACTATCCAGTCACAGTCACCTTCAATCACTCTGTAAATCTCTATAACAAGAATTTTCATACTAGAAATGACATCATTAGATTTTCCATGTTGATCTACACATATACCAATGTGTTGAGAATGTTAGAACCACAAATTTGGTGGGGGATTAAGGATCTTCTTCTAAAACTCCCCCTAAGACAAAGTTTTTCAATAAGTTTCTAAAGGAAACATCTACATTAGGGACTCATACTTCGCTTATCTTTCTTATTTATTTTTCCAAATCTTGTACATCTCATTTTTCATTTTTCAGCCTTTTTTTGTAAAATAGAGGGTTTCACATTTCTGCTTCTACAAAACTTTGTTGTGTCCTAGTTTATTGCATTTGTAACACACGACACCTTTTTGAACAATCTTGCTTTCACTCATTCTAGATCTGCATTCATTAGCCTTATGCGCAAATCTGTTGCATGCATAACTATAGCCATTGAAATATTGAGACATCATGCCTTTATTGTAATCATTCATTTTCTATTTTTTGTATTCACTAGCTCTATGAACAGACCTATTGTATGTATAGCATTGACAAGGAAAAGATTGAATATTTTTATTTTTCTCTTCTATATTCTACATATTTATGTCCAAACTTATTGCAGTAATAATAATAGCCATTAAAGGGTGGGTAACTTTGTGCATTTGGTTGTATGATAGGTTGTCTCTTGATATATGTCTTCTAGTTTTGGATTTTTCTTGCATTTCCCTTCTTATCATTTTTCTTTTCAACATTTTTTGGAGTCTCAACTACCTTTGAACTTTCACCTTTCTCAAATCCTAATCCTTCTTTGTGCTTAGAACCATATTTTCTAGTAATCATCTCATCAAGCAGTGAGGAACTCTTCTTTAATTTATCTTTTTGAATCGTTGCTTTCTCGAGATCTAATCTCAAACTAACAATCTCTTGTTCAAATTTTGAACATTCTTCATATTTACTTTTCAGGTTAACATTTAGGCAACCTTCAACTCTTTTACCTTCTTAAACATGCACTTTCAACTTTGTGATAGTCTCATTTGGTTGCTTAAGCTTCTCATTTCTTTCCTTGATTCAAATCTTTGTTCTTAGCTTCTACTTTATCCAAATTATCAAGAGCTGATTTGAGTTCTCCTTCCATGTCCACTATGCAATTTTCTTTAGTAATTCCTTCAAGGATAATCTCTTTCGAAGGAATAGGATGCTTCCTTGTAGCTATGTGTTGAACGAATCAAGATCTAATATCAATTGTTGAACACCAAAAATATTGATAGGGGGTGAATCAGTATTCTTAATAACTTAAAAATTCATTCAATGCATCACATTAATCTTGAAGTAATGGATAGGAACATATAAAGCATGCATCACAACAAAGAACACAAGAACACAAGATTTATGTAGAAAATAAAGAAAGGGAAAAACCACAATGAGGAATAGCTCAAAATATAGATATTGTAACTAATTACAAAGTTTGATACAATTGGTGGACTCACTATCCAAAAGAGAAAATGCACCCTGTCAAAGGGCTCACTACTCAAAATAGAAAGAGATAGAGGAAAGAGTGGCTCACTACCAAATATGAATTGCTAATAATGCATCTAACTTTTACTAAAGATACAGTTCCATTTAAGCTCAGAATAATAACTTAACACACTTCATTCTTCACCTCAAAAAAAATTCACACTTATCTACTCTAAATTTCACACACTTAATTATCGTGTATCTCTCTTGCTCTTTCTTAAGGAATTAACCTTCTATATATATCACTACCAATGAAAACATAAATTAGGTAAGCCCAATTAATGTATCATTCAATACTTCATCATGTTGGCTCAAAACTCAACCATGCACACATTGCAAAGGTAACCAAAGTGTATAACACATTAATATAGGTCAGCATGACATAATTATTCCCATAATTCTGCTCCAAACTCTACTCATCTCCACACAACCCAAAATACTTAGGTCGGTAACGCTGGTGAAGTAACAATAGAATGAACCATATGTTCACTCACAACTTGACATGTAAACAACCAAAACAATTGCCACTTGGAGAAACCATACTACATGCATCCTCAATTAATTTTAAAAATTTGCATACCAAAATATTCATCCCCAATGGAATACAGAGCATTCCAATCATACACTTTGTTACAGTTACATCAGTATTTCTAGACTAATAATCTGGAACTATTATCTTTGATTGTGGAAGACATCATATCATGAAACTTTGTATTTCAAGTCTTCCAACATGCACCAACATTACCTCAAAACTACATAACCAAATTTTATGGCGGAGCAATGCAAATCAAAATACTAGTTCTTTGAATACTAGAACTGTGTTATGTACTTAGGAAAATATCCAAATCATCTTATCTTCTCTAGACAACCACTTCTACATCTATTCAATAGGTTATCATCAGTGACAACACCATTTACTACTATTCTCATCAATCTTCATCAATCTTCCTACCCAACTATCTCTTCACACTATACATCGATGACAACATATATAACATACACAAACTTCCATACATCTCCATATCCAACCATCTCCATATTTTGACATCAATTACAACACTTGTAGCATACATGCAACAACATTTTGTAAGAAAATTTCTAAGCTTAGTGGATTTGGATGTCTTGTGACTAAAGTAAGGAGCTCAAGAATAGTTGCAGCATCCCTCTTTGTCACATTTCCCTTTTCTTCCTCACGTGTGGAACCATCTACATGGCACTCCAAATCTCCATCTATCATCTGAAAATCTACATCCTCAAAATATTTGATATCATGTAGAACCTCTTGGTTTGAAAAGGAAGGTAAAAGGAAAATGTTTGAAGCCATTTTTCATGACTACCAATTACATTTGTGCTACGAAAAGGGTGCAAAGCCTCCTAAATTACCAATTAAAACACCTGCTCATCAAATATTGCACACTATATCTCTCTAAGGATAGACCGATCCTCTTTAATGCCTTCATGTCCATTACTAGGGTGGTCTGAAACCCATATCTTATGAGATAGAATCAAAACTGAAGATCTATCGTGATGGTTCTCATTATAAACTAAACTCGCATAATGATTCTTGAGCATGCATTTATTTCAAACTATTATCTAAATGGATTATTTACTACCTTGCATTAATAGGTCAACTCCTATACATAGGTATTAAGACACTTTAGTAAGCACACATAGCTACATTCTCTTAAAGCTAATCTCCTATGTGAAGTTAACCACATTGAGAATAATTCATTATTTGGAAAACTTATTACAATGTACCCATGATTGATGTAGATATCAAGGTATGCTACACTTGAGAGCTCAATGGTCTTGCAATTATCCCCCTCTTTCTTTTGGTGTAGATACATGAGATGATGACAAAGTTTAAGCATCATGACTTAATAATTACATGTTATATTTACTTGAAAGTTTCTAAAGACTTTTCAACATATTGATTTTGTGCATGATTTGAAAACAATGCTTTTGATGAGACATCTCTTTGAGACATTTTTTCAAGAAAATCATGGGTGTAAACTATGTTTTTGCAATTGATATGTATATCTATCAAGGCACTCGTGATTACAACAACTAGTAAAATTTCCTTGTCATTATGTTGTGATGGAAAATCATATGCTTTACTATGAGGTTAGTTCTAGCATGCATTTCTACACATCTATCTTCTTTTTTGCAAAACTTTGTGGCTCTCCCTTCATTATGAGTTTATTGCAAGGATTCCCACTATCATTATCTAGATGGTTATTTCCCATCTTTACACAAACTTCTCAAGCATTTTTAATGACATTCTCATTGTTGGAGATTGGTGTATTATTTCATATACAATTTTTTTGTTTCTCAGTACACAGCAAGCAGTATTTTGTTGAGTCTAAGGATGAATTTCACAACTGTTGTGGGAGCCACCAATTATTTTGAAACCAATTAAAATATTGATGCCTATTTATTGTTTACTTTCACCTTTATTCATGTGCTAAATGTTGGTTTCCACAACTATAGCATGAGTTCATGATGGTTTTAAAGCCATATAAAGATGTCACTACTCACAACATAAAGAGATATGTCATGACGTTCTAACTTCATGTTCTTTCCCTTGATTTATAGCATGCAATAATGAATTGTCTTCTTTTTAAATATTTCTCACAACTATATTGAACATCGATAATTTGGAAGGATTTGAGTAATTGTTGAACCTAAAAATCATTCATTGGACGAAAATGAAATCCTTGTAACTTTTGATTGAATCCCTCATTTTATGCAAAATTTTAACCATGTCTTGTATAGAAGACCTCGGTCATAACCCAAATCCTTTTTTCCTTCAGATGCCTAAAACTCCAATTTTGACACTTTCCATAATTTTCTCTGAGAAAAATTTAAACTTAATTTGTTTCCAAAAGGTAAGGTTTTTGAAACAAAAACTAGCCACATGAGGTAAAATTAAGTCAACATCAATTCTACAAAAGGATTTTGTACCAACTATTATAGAATCTTAAAATTATTTCTTTTTTTGTGATTTGGTAGGCTACACTATTCAGGGTGTGTTAGAATCCATGAACGTTACGATCAGAAGTTTAAAATTGGTCAAGTTAAAAACATGGGAAATAACTAGCTTTGATTGGGCACAGTGTTTCCTACTGAAATGCAAAGAACTCTATCATCTTTGAGCAAGACCTGTGCTAATTCATTGGGCCATAGAGTCAAGGGGAGAAGAGGAAACTTGATCCAAGCCAAAACTAAAACCAACCCACACACAACGAAAAAGGAAAAAAACCTAAGACACCTATGTACGGTCTAGACTAGGTACAACACCCTATTTTTTCCTCATGAGACTATGTAAAGCCATAAACTAGCTGGGATAAATATATGCTAGTGTGAAATGGAGGTGTGTACTAATAAAGTGTTTCCAAACCCAGTACCCTTTGAGGATCGTGAATCTATAACTGAAGTTTATGAAATGAAAGAGCTCACTAAAATGTGCACCAAACAACCATTTCTCATCAAATACTTTTGTAATTTCTTGCACATTTTCTCATTCCCTCATATGAAATTTGATATGAATCAAACCCTCTTAAAATAGGTTGAAGACTCACACAATGAACAACAACATCATTACACTTAGAATCATCCTTAAATAAATCAATTTCTCCTTTATGCTCATGACTTGATTCATATCTTTCTAATGGCAGTTATGTTTTTTGGTTTTTTCACTCAAAAAATCTTCCATAACCTACAAAGGAGATGAAGCAACTCCCTCTCCACATAGAAAATCATCCTCAAGCATTTCTATACACCAACTTGGATTATGAACAAAATGGGGTTGAATAGTTTCATTTACTAAATCAACATTACCTTCACCATCTTCATTTATGCAAACATTTGGGTATGTGTAGGATCATGATGGGCCAAAGAGTGGTGATATGATGGGTATGTGCAGAGTATGTAGCTGACGACTCTATTTTTACCCAACATTGAGGAAATGAAAAGGGTTTCTAAAGGAGATTCTAAGCTTTCCACTAATATAAATTATGCTTTACTTTGAATTTCATAAATAATTATTATTTATTTTCTATTTGAATTATGACTAAAGTCCTGATTGATAGGCTGATTGAAAAACATATATAGCTTTCAAATGGTATCACATTTTTTTAATCTGAAAAAAGTGACACATTCTATGCTTCACATACTATAATATTAAAAAAAAATTAAAAAAAATTCATGAATTTTTGACCAAGTTAAGGTGGTCAGACATACGAGTTTTTTATATTTTTTAAAAGTTGTAATAAAAATTCATAATTAATTATTTACTTGGAAAAAAATACAAAAAATATCCATCACATCAAGACATGAGTTCTATACTTATATCTAAAATCTTATAAAAAAAATATTATCATTTTATTGTGGTTAGGGTGGCTAGACAGACACCTACTTCTTATTTTTTCCCAGAAATTTAAGTACTACTGCATTGAAATTTCAAATTTTCACCAAATAGATTTTTTTTATTTAAATAAACCTAGTAGTTTAGAAACTAAATTCAATTTTCTATAGATTCTATTCTTACATATTTTTGAAATAATATAGATGACTTATTCAAATTTTTACGTCAAGTTGTCTAACTCTGATTTTTTTAGATTTTTTTCCACTTGAGGGCCTGTTTTTTCCATGATGATCCTGCGCATACCCATTTTTCATTTCATTTTTAACATATTGTAAATTAGATTAAAAATTAAATGGCTCAAAAATAAAATAATTCCTAACCTTTTCTTTCATATTTTCCTCTTCATGATTCAATGTGAGGACTTCAAAAAATCCATGCTCTTGTTGAGCATAGTTTGGAAGAATATCTAGTGTACCATTCTGGTTGTTCATGTCATTATAAATTTTTTCACAAGATGCAATAGGAATTGTTAAATTTTTGGACCAAGTATGATGACTATTAATATTTGAACAAGAAGATGTGAGAAACCAAGATCTGATTGCAAACCAGAAAAATCACCTTCCACAGAAGAGAAAAATAAAAAAGCAGAGATTTGCAAAAGATGTGCAAATTGATATATTCGAAGTAAAAAATAATTACAAGAGATAATTTGGTTTATAAAAGAAAATATGCATAAACCTAATCTTATCTTGAACAACAAGATAGCTCAACATGATAAGGATAGAACCTATAACTTAGGAATTAAATATGCCTAAGTAAACTTATGCAAAGTGTAATTAAATATTAATTACACCAACATCCCCCCCATAAGTGCA